>JAPMOQ010047785.1:153831-165653 GCA_026543055.1 Argiope trifasciata | reverse complement strand
GTACCAATGATAATGAAGTTTATAAGTTGAATAACTTTTCGATCAGAGGAAAAACAATTTCAAATTTAATCACACTCCACAAAACAAGCATCATCATTTACTAAATGGTCGAAAACTTTTCTTACGGAAAATTCATTCACAATTTCAGTTCATAATTTTCTGAATCTCAAGGGGTCTAACGAGTAACCGTTTACACTATTAATAGTGAAAAACCTCTCTTTTCCAATTTCTTGTAACGTCTTTTTCTTTATATACATCCAATAACTGTGTGCCGGCGTCCTGGCTTAGGGGTGGCGCGTCTTCCTAGTGTTCTGGGAGTCCCGGTTCGGGCATGGTTGTTATTCTGTATTCTATCTGTGAGTAGTGTGAATGAGCCCCCTGTAAAAAGGGGTTATGCAAGCGAATGTGAAGCATGAAGTAGCTAAGTCGTACCCTAAGGCCCTAGTTGGCTCTACTGAAAAGCAAGGGACGCTAATTTAGGCTTAAAATCGTTGACAGCGATCAGCGAGCTTGTCAATGACAAGTGCCATTGGAAACAACAGCAAAAACAAATAACTGTGTGTTGCCCAAAGTTAATAAATCTTTGATCGCTGGGGAAACAAAATGTATTCCCATTCACTAACAGTTGCTGACCTTATACTCACCACTACGGGGCAGGTTTTAGCAACGTCATAACAGAAATTGTTTATTCGTATGATAATACTACCCAAATTTAATTCTTAATCATTCTTATTTAATATGGCTTCCAATACCGATACAATTCTTTAGAATTTGCTGGATTCTAGGAAAAACTGTCTGGTACACCACCTACGCTAGGTTAAAGAGAACTCCCTCAGAGAAAACTCCAACACCCACTCTTTAATAAAAGCGTTATTCTTCCTCACTTCGCAGTAAACTAGTCAAGGCGGTGGAATCTACGAATGTTAAAAAATTTTATTTTCGAGCTCTGCACATAAAAGTTTCGTGGTTCGTATAATAGTTTTAAAAAAGCGGAAATCTCCAGCATGTTTTGCAATAAGTTTGTTAATTTCCTTCTTCTGAAGTTTAAAATTCTGAATCTAGGATAAGGCCACATTTTTTTGAAATTCTGGTGTTCCTTCTCTGTTTATGCGAATAAGAAAGCCTTTTTCATGAACATATAAAATATTTGTGACAAGTTTACGTATCTAATAACTTTAAACGAGCAATTCTTGTGTATATATATATATATACACTGAAGTGACAAAAGTCATGGGATGACTGTTAATATCATGTCGGTCCTCCTTTTGGCCGGCGAAGAGCAACAATTCGACGTGTCTTGGAGTCCACAAGTCGTTGGAAGTCCTCTGCAGGAATATCGAGCCATGCTGCATAGACGTCCATAATTGTGAGAGTGTGGATGGAGCAGGAGTTTAAGCACGGACGGACCTTTCGATAATGTCCCATAAATGCTCGATGGGATTCATATCGGGCGATCTAGGTGGCCAGATCATGCGCTGGAATTGTCCGGAATGTTCTTCAAACCAATCGCGAACAGTTCTGGCCCGGTGACATGGCGCATTGTCATCCATAAAAATCCCATCGTTGTGTGGGTACGTGAAGTCCATGAATGGCTGCAAGTGTCTGTAAGCAGCCGAACATAATCATTTCCAGTCAATGATCGGTTCAGTTGCACCAGAGGACAGAGTCCATGCCATGTAAAAACAGCCCACACCATTATGCAGCCACCACCAGCTTGAACAGTGCCTTGCTGACAGTTTGGGTCCATGGCTTCGTGGGGTCTGCGCCACACTCGAACTCTACCATCAGCTCGTAACAACTGAAATCGTGACTCATCTGACCACGCCACGGTTTTCCACTGGTCTAGGGACCAGTCGATATGCTCACGAGCCCAGGAGAGTCGCTGCAGGCGATGTCGGGCTGTCAGTAAAGGCACTCGAGTCGGTCTTCTGCTGTCATAGCCTGTGGATCTCGGAATGTCTAATTCACTAACGATATACGCAATGGAATGACCCATGCGTCTAGCTCCAACTAACATTCCACGTTCAAAGTCTATTAATTCTCGCCGTGCCGCCATAAATCACGAAAAACCTGTTCACATGAATAACTTGAACACAAATGAAAGCTCTGTAAAACGAACTGCGAATTTATACTTTTTCGCTGCGATACTACTGCCATCTGTATATTTGCATATTGCTATCTCATGACTTTTGTCACTTCAGTGTATGTATACTTGTATTTCGTGTTTTTCCTTTTTTTCGTGACATTGTATTTCGAAATTGGCTCTTGCGATTTGATTCATATTTGAAGTTCCGATATGGTTTTGCTTTTTATGTTTATTTATATAGGTGCCTTTCCTTAAAAATGCGATTTTACACATAAAACAATAATTAACTATAATAGCCTTTTTATATTTGCTCTCAAGCTGACATTGACATATAGAGGCTTTGTTGAAACCTGCATTGCTGTCATAGGATGATAAACTGTTGATTGATAATTTGGTGAGATGGCGCTGTATTACAATATCCGAATACGAATACATTCGACTAAAAACGTATAGCAACAATGAAAGTATTCTATTAACTAACTCGAATAATATGTAAAGCTAAGAGCATTTATTAATTTTGAAATTTAAATAACCAATTTATATGTAGTAAGATTGAAAAATATTTATATGTAATCAGTATATGATTCTTAACTAAATATTTTCTCAGAAAAAAAACATGATTTTACAAAAATAATTTCCTTCTCCTGAAGTTTAAAATTTTGAATCTTGCATAACTCAACATCTTTCATTTTAAAATCCTGATGCCCTTTCCCTATTTATGCGAATTAGAAACCGTTAATTAACCATCTAACCATTCATTATGTAACCATCATCCAAAATTTGTATACATTTTTGTGATAATCGATATATTTAAATAATTTTCTCTTATTATCATCAATTCGGTGGTATTCTTTTTTTTTTTGTCTGAAACCTTGAGGTAATGAAAACGTTTTTTTCTGTTGTTTGTTGTTGTTGTCGTGTCTATAAAGGTGCAGAGTTCAAATAAAATCTATATTCAAACAAAAGTCTTGGTGACGAGATCTGCCAGTTCTGGAGCTCGATGGCCGTGGAGGATCTCAATTGGTGGTGCTCCAAGGAGGAAGAAGAAGCGGATAATAGCTTGACAGTTAAAAACATGTTCTGGAGTCAGCTGGGATTCAGGACAGTGCTTGCAGTTGGGATAGGATTTAATGCCAGTTGGTGATGCCTTCATGCTCTTGAAATGTCCAGTACGTAGCCGAGCTATTGTAGAGGAGAGGTTTCTTGCCAGTCTAGTTCAGGGATTGTTGCCTTGCCAAAATGGATAGAAGAGGAGGTGCCATTGTCGTCGAGAAGGTTGAACGTCTACCTGTTTGGACCACGGGAGGTATTTTATTTCCCTCCTTCCACCCACAGGACAAACCTGTGGAGAGGAACTCCCCTTCTCCTTCTTCTTGCATACAGCCGACCTCCCCGCCACCACTAAACGTAGCAGTATCGACAGGATAAAAGAGGAACTCCCCTATCCGCCACCCGGGGACGAGCTCAGTGTGGGTTACAGGCTGCCGTACTGAGAACGTTTTTTCTAATGAATGAAATTGATAATATTTTCATGTATGCCATTTATGCATGAGAGACATCCATGAAATAAAGATGGTTTAGTTAAACATAATGGAAAATACAATATCTGCAAAAAGGACCATTTTTGTTATATACCGAAGATTCCTTTTTTTATCTCTATAGAATCACAACCAACATTTAAACATTTGTCGGATCTGGTAATGATCTATAGATTTCTAGTGTTGTATTCTTCTGTAGCCAGCTCATTGAACCAGGCACTCACTGATTTCTCCAACTCATCTACTTCTAAACCGTTTACAGACCAGAAATCTTCATTCTAGGGGAAGAGAGAATCAGAATTATTGGGCAGTTGATCGAAAAATTTCCCACCTGAATAGATTCAGCAATTTTTAAATTGCTGCGGCATTGAAAGAGCGGGTATTGTTATGAAGAAGCACAATTCCATAAAAAAACATTCCTCATCTCCCGTTTTAGATGACTAGTCGTAATTTTCTTACAGTCTCATAGTAACAATTTGCATTGAGCAATTGTGTGAAATCCACCAAGTTCTTTCATTTGAATGCAGTGGTCCCCTAGCTTAAGGCATCCGACTAAGTTCGAAGGAAAAATTTTGAAAAATTGCATTTTTTTAAAAATATTTATGGTTTTCAGATGTATTGTCAATTATAAACACTATAAATACAAAACAGTTATTTAAAATATAATTTAATTTCAGAAATAGGAAAATTTGTAGTAAATTTTAATGAAATTGAACCAAAACGGTTTTCGCTCTACCAAAAATTGTAATGCAGCAATCCTGTTTTCCTTTCTAAGCAAATTATAGAATACAATGTTGAATGAAATGAACCAAAATATAAGAAAACACTTGAGATGCGAAAACGTTATGGGTGAAAATATACGTATATATGGATTTTTTTTCATAAATTCACAACTTCATTTTTCTAAAAACACCTATAAATGGAAAAGTGTTTCACCAACACTAAAACTTTTTGCTCATTTCATTGCCCATATTATTTAAAACACACGCTGAAATTTTTATGTAAACACCTCTGTTAGTTTTGGGGATATCATGTTAACGGTGGAGAATTCGCATGAAAATTAAAGTTTTGAGAAAATAGAAGCTAAAGACAAATTTGAGCTGAAAAATATGTGAGCTTAGATGATAGGCCAGGCCTTTCTTTTCCTAGAGAATATGAACTGCTTTGTAAAGAGGAAAGTCTGAACTACAAGAAATAAAGGGAATTTAAAAAAATCTCCAATGTGGTCGATAACCAGTGTTTTAAACATAGTCGGACACCTTAATAAACTAGAGCAGAAGTGTTCAAAATGAAAATTTTGAAGCTTTTAAACATATATGACAAGTATTTAATAGTAGGAGACGATTTTGTAGAATAAAGGAAGGAAACTTAAGCTAAGTAACAAAACTGTTTTTTCCAATAAATGTAGCATTTTTCATTTTGTATGACTAAATGGTCATTATTTTTTGGAACATCGTAGTATGTATCCGTAATGTAACAGTTATTCAAAGTGTATATACGTTTTAGAAAACTTTGTTTAATTGGCTAATTTTTCTTCTTTATGCGTAGAACTGATGTTTCCTTTCCACTTATTTTTGACATCAGATGAGCCTTTCTCCTGAGTAAAGAGGGAGTTAGTTCTGTGTAGTAAAAGGTTCAAGGCTCAAAACCCGATTCCATGGAAGAACCGTCGTGTTGGCAGATCAAGTGCACGTTAAATCCGTTGATGCCTAATCTAATCCCGTTGGCGTGGCGAAGAAATTTCGAGAGATAGTGCCAGCTCCAATGTCAGCTCTTCATCTGACCAAGGTTCAAAATTACGATATCCTTCCCAAAATAGTAATAGTGCTGCTTTAAAATGAGTCTTTAATATAAATGAATTAAACTCAAACTCCTCAATAAAGTATGCTGATTATTCTTTGAAGTATGTTATTTATGAATGTACTCATTATGTAAGTTATTCAAAGTATATGAATTTTCAATATACCATGTATATTGAACTAATGTTTTTAATGCCATTCATTGTATTATTTCTTTTCAATCTATATGCATTCTTGGCATCAAAAATGTAAAGTTCGTATACAAATGAAACAGACGGTTTTTAATGAGTACGTACCATTTATGATGATTATATAATAATTATTCAGATCATACAAACGTAATAAATTTATTTCATTTCCGCATTTAAGATAATTCTTTTTCCCAGAATTCTTTCAACTTTAAGGCCTGTAAGTTACATCGATCAACCCTGTCACACACAATCTAAAACCTTGCATAAACTCCAGATGTAGCAATAATTTATTTTCATTTTCCGAACGAGAAAAACTCCATTTCATTTACACAAAATCTGTGAAACACTTCACAATGTTCTTTTTTTAATTCGTTCCTCTTTAATGAACCTGCGAGTGACATCTCATAAAAATCCATCCTGGTTGGAAGAAAAAGCATCAAAAACTGTGTTATTTATCATCCTACTTTTATCATTCAGATGTGCGTGAAGAATATACTATATCGACAACAAAGACTTATTTTGAATAATTATCTATGATTAAAACTCCTTTTTGATAATGTCTGCTTAGCTGAATCTTTTATTTTAAGAATATTTTAGAACTTGCTTTATATTTAAGTTTCTATTATTACCAATACGTCTATTTTATTCTTATTTTTACATAGTTAGTTGTTATCGCTAAAAACTTTACCCTCTTTTAATAGGGTCAGTGAATATCTTTTACTACCGAAATGCTATTGCCAATAGAAAAAAATACTAATCATCCTAATTGTTACAAAAGAATTTTCACTCTGCTAATAGTAGGACTTTTTTTACCATATAGCAAAAGAGAAATAACATTTTCATCATGAACAAAATGCTTTAAAAGGGCACAAGACAACCTCAATAAAATCACTCAACTAAGGTCCAAAACAGTAGCATCACGAAAAAAAAACTCTTTGAACCGAAATAGTGGGCAATAAAAGAACATTAAAGAGACAAATCCTCCAAAATCAGCTGTCACTCTGAATTCCAAAGAGTTTTCTATATATTTAGAGAGAGTATTTTCAAATTCCAAAAATGTCAGAAAGAATATGAAAAGATTCGGGAATGCATGCGAATCAGGTAAAAATCCTTCTTACTTTTTGATAAATCTTACAGACGCCCACTTCATAATTCTTAGAATTTGTGTGTAGCTTTTCAGAGTATTTTGGAGCATCTTTATTCACGATGTTTTTCTATTTTCCATTTCATGATTTCGGAACATTCATGAATAGACATTCACTGCTCGGCAAGTGTTCGCATGATTTATGAGCTCGAATTTAAAACGGGCTGTATGCCAATGTTTATGTCGTTCTTTCATGATAATTAATAAATATTATTTCATGATTTCAGAGTATTCATGAATAGACATTTAGTGCTCGTCTAATATTGGCATGGTTTATTTAACTCGAATTTAAAATGAGCTGTATGCCAGTGCTTGTGTCGTTCTTTCATGATAATTAATAAAATTTTATTTAATAATTTCAGAAAATTCATTAATAGAAATTTGGTGATCGTCTAATATTGTCATGGCTTATTTGACTCGGATTTAAAATGTGCTGTATGCTAATGTTTATATCGTTCTTTTATGATAAACAAAAAAATATTATTCTTTCTAATAGAAAAACAGTTTCTAAAAATACATCTTTATTGATATTCTTAGAATGAAAAATAAATTATTATAAAAAATACGAGCATAAAACAGTGAGATTCTAGTCGAAATATTCCACACAAAATTGAAATTTTAATCATATTTATGATACATTTTAATTCGAAAGATTTTTTGGAATTTTTATTATTAAGATGCTCATTATGAATAAAATTTGTGTGATATAATTTTCTGATCGTCGCTTTTGAACAAATTTCTTGATATTTATTTATTTTCCGGCTTTTCGATTAACTGATTTATTTTTTAGCTCTAAAATAAAAGCGAATTCTTAAAATGAGAAAATATTTATTTATCAAAATTATTGAGGTTAAAACACAAAAGCGCAAAAGCGTTTTGCACTAATAGAAATACACTAATACAAACTGGAATTTTTATCTTATCCATTATGTATTTTAATTTTTTTTCAGTCTCAAAATTTCTCATCATTTGTTTATTGTGAGTTTATTTATCTATAGTAAAACTTTCATATATTTATGTTTTAGCGATTTTGTTTTAGTATTTATTCAATATTTTTCATATTTTAGATAAAATAATTTTTTAATTTTAATGCAGTAATAAAATAGGTTTTTAAAACTTTCAAATTCTTGTGCTTAAACTACTTTGTGTTTGATACTTATTCAATATTTTTTTGTATTTTAAATAAAATAATTTTTACAATTTAATACATTAATAAAAGTGTGTTTTTGGAACCCTTTTTTATCATGTTTTATTTTTTAGCATTATTATAAATCATATTCAAAACAATATTTTTTGTAAAACTAACTATCAGAAAGCACCATGTATGCGAAATCAAAATTTAATTAAAATGTATTGATTAACTGAAAACATTCTAAAAAATGTAGAAACATCATCCGGATAACATAGGAAAAAAATTCAGAATTCTAGTTTATTAGTAATTTAGTGACAAATTGATTCCGAAATTTCATCAATGAAATCATGAAATAATTCATGTTAAATAAAAACACGTAATAAAAGCATACATATTTTAACTATGTATTATCTTAAAATTATAGTTTCAATATTGAAACTTCAAATTTCTAATTCAATCTCTTATTTAAAAAGCACCGATTAAAATTAGATGACATAAAAATGTTTCAATAGTTGAAATGAATTCTCTTTTAAGTGTTTTAACTTATGCGCAAACTGATGGGAAAATGTTTCACTAAGCTTTCCTAGTAGGTGAGTATTAAAAAATTAACTTCGAAGAAATGTACCAGAAATCATTCTTTCTGTAATAATGAACCTTTTTTAATTTAAAGAATTAAATGTTTGTCTTAATCAAAAACATTTCTAATCCAAGACAGGGAAGATACGGTTAAATTTAAACGATGTCATTCTTTCTGTACTAATGAATGTTTTTTTTAATTTAAAGAATTAACTGTTTGACTTAATAAAACACATTTCTATCCAAGACGGAGAAAATAGGTTAAACTTAAGAGAATTCCTTCTTTCTGTACTAATAAACATTTTTTAACTTAAAGAAATAATTGTTTGATTAAATCAAACACATTTCTAATCCAAGACAGTAAGATAAAGTTAAATTTTTCAGTAATGCCAAGATTTCAGCATTAAATAAAAATTATTCTTGTATGTTTTTTAACTTGTGAGATTATATTCCTATTTGATTGTTTCTCACGGAAAAATATTTATAAAAAATGAACTTTTGGAAATTTAGAATTTTAATCTATTATATGATACATTCATACGTTTGACAAGCCTGTTTTACTGGTTATTACAGTGTTTTCATTTTTTTATTTGTATTCATTGCTTTTTTTATTTTAAAGTATAAAACTTCCTTCTACTTCAATCTTTTAGAAATACGATCTTTATTTATTTTCCAGAGCGCATTTATTTATTCTGATCTCAACTCTTGGCAGTTTTATATGGGAAATAAAAGTAAGCATAATACTGTATTTTACAGTCAGCCTGCTGAACTCTTAAGTACGGAGCACGCTACCAGGAATAGATTTTTGAAGCACAAGATACTACGAATCTACAAGGCAAGTATGCTACAAGAAATATGCGTTCTAACAACTGATATAAAGAGAATGGTGAAACATGAAATATATTACCCATTATGAAAGAGTTATTGCACCAACTTTTAGCAACGTTGTGTACCTTATTATCCTTAAAATATTTTTTAAATGCCCTTTAAGCATTTTTATTCCCATGGTTATGTAAAAAGAACAGATGCACTTCTTCGTCTTTTTTTCATTCCATTATATTTTTGAAGTATTTTTATAATCTCTCGTGAGCGTTGAAATGTATTTACTTGAATATCACGTATAACATAAAATAATGCAAATGAATGATACGTTATTGGGTAATCTGACAACCTTTTGGGTTATTTTTTTTAAAAATACCAATTATTTGACAAACAATTAGGGCAGGCACTCTTCAGAAAATAAACTCCTGGTTATGTAAAAAAACTGTTGAATTTAATTTCTAACTGATAATTACCAGATTATAAAATTAATTACCTATATTTGCTTTAAGAAACTGATGGGTTTTTAAAACATTGAAAATCATCAAATTTTCCATTGCAAAAAAAAAAAAGTATTCAAACCAATACAATATCGAATGTAACATTTAGCATTACATTTTATTAGTATCGAATAATCTGAAAAACGTTTGAGATATTCTTAAATTGAAAAAAATTCTAATTATGTGACAAAAAATATACTTTTCAGCTGATAAACTTCTGGTTATATGACAAACTGCTGGTTTTAAATTCAAATTGATAATTTCCTGATTATAATCAATATAACTATAATTATATGAACCACCAGGAGAAAAAAAACACCAGCTCCTGAAAGAGAATACCTGTATTCTTTTTAAAGAGCTGGTGTTTTTTTTTTTTTTGTTTTTTTTTTTTTGAATATTCGAAAATCATTGAAATTTCCTGTATCAGCAAAGAATTTCTTTCAATCAAATATTATATCTAATGTAATATTTAGTATAACATTTTATTAGTATTGAATAATCTAACAAATTTGGGGGATATTCTTAAACTGAGAAAAATACTAATAGTGTGGCAAACTGTTCAGATATTTTTCAGCTGATGAACTTCTGATTATGTGACAAACTGCTGGGTTTAATTTCATACTGATAATTTTATGATTATAAAACAAATTATTGACATTCTCTTTAAGGAACTGAGGCTTTTCTAAACAGTCGAAAATCATTGAAATTTCTATTATCAATAAATGATTTCTTTCAAACAAATATTATATCTAATGTAACACTTATTATTTATAGAAAGAACAGCTGTATTCATTATGAAACTTCTCAGCATAATTTGTCTCTTAAAGCAATAATTTTAACAGCTAATTGAAAATGTGCTGTAATTAAATAATAATAAAGGTCATTATCGAAAATCAGTATATTGAGAAAATTAATTCTGAATAAAACCATTTCAAAATTAGTATATTATGTGATTTAAAAAATGCAAATAATTTATATTATTTACTATATAGATAAAAAAATATTAAATATAATGTAACTCGAAAATTTGAAATCTGCATGATTTTTTATTATAAATAATCTTTTCAAAATATATCACATTCCAGATACATTTTTTCAAAAAAATTTAACCCAAGCATAAAATTTAAAAGTTTTCAAAAATATTAAATATCAATTTAAATTAACATAAAAAATGTAACTCAAAAATTTGAAAGCTGCAGGATTTTTTTTATATAAATAATCTTTTTAAAATATATTACAGTCTAGAAAGGATATAAAAAATTAATGTGTACACAAACCTTTGTGGATGTTTTTAAATGCAAAATTTCATCCGAATGCCGTTTAAAAAATTTTATACATACACAAGGTTATGCCAAAAAATCATGTTTTGATCAAAAGGCAAAGAATTGTGCCATTTTAACATATTCCTGTTAATTATGTTTTTATAAGATAATAAATAGGTTTTCTTCTTTTTAATCTGTTCACATTATATGTTATATAAGTATTCTGTAAAATATAATCTATTTTATAAATTTAACCTTAACATATCGTTTTTTAAAGGACAATTCCTCCCAGTTCCATTTTAAAAGTTTTGTTTTAAAACAAAAAAGAAAATTTAAATTTTCCACATTTGATTTTCATTTTTAAAGCTGGTTAAAGCAAAAAAAATTCACGAATGTCGCATGTTAGTGAGAGAAACATTAAAAATCGTTGAGTTTCTGAATTTTTTTTGTTCCAAATCTTTTATCCACCAACCATTTATTTTTCAAAAAAAGTCTTAATAAAGATTAAAGTTTAACATCAAAACAATGAATAAATTTAAATTTTCCATATTTCATTCCCATGCTGGGAGTTGGTTACATCAAAATAATCATGATATTTAAAAAATTCGAATGTTAATGAAAGAAACAGTAAAAATCGTTGAATTTCTGATTTTTTTTCGTTCCAAATTTTTTACCCATCGAGCAATTTTTTCGAAACCAATTTTTAATAAAGATTAATTCTCTCTAATGGAAGAATCTTAATGGTACTTCCTTTGATATTCTTATCTAAAATGCA
>JAPMOQ010047785.1:142709-153821 GCA_026543055.1 Argiope trifasciata | reverse complement strand
TAAAAAATGTTGTTGATACTTATGGTACTTTATGAGCTCGCAAACAGTTATATATCAGCTACTTAAGCCAAATGAGCTTCTTTAATATTTGCAGTAGCACATACTAGGGCCAAGAGCACAATTTAGTTACTTCATGCTTCACACATTCGCTTTCACAACCTTTTTTCACGGGGATGGGGGGCTCATTCCACACCTCGCAGATAGCACACAAAAGAACAACCATGCACGAACCGGGAATCGAATCCGTAATTCCAAGATCACGGGAAAGAGGTGCTACTTCTATGCCAGGAAGCTGACTCGATGTAACGAAGCAAGTAATTTTAATCTAGGTGATTGGACTGCTACATAATATATTCAAGTAAAACCATTTTATTTTCCTAAGAGTCATTTTCTGCTCTATAGTAAAATTTCGCATAAGAAGACTTTGAAATGGTCGTAAAGGGACTTTTTAAAAATAAAACTTTAAACTATATGGATCAGACGGAGCACGTTTCTAAGAATCTCGTTTTTGTAGTCAAATTTCATCCGCCTAACTCAGTTCTTTTCATAAGGATAAACAGACATAGAGCTAAAAATGCCTATATGTTTGAGTGTCTTTATGTTATAATGCCTATATGTTTAAATGCTTTTATGTTATAATGCCTATATGTTTGAAAGTATTTATGTTATGGGGCCTATATGCTTGAATCTCCAAGTTTCAAACTCAAAGAAGTATAAAAGTTTGCAATTCGCCAAAACCTCGTGTTAAACATTTTGAAGACAATTGTATTTTCGCTGTATTTATCATACGAAAAAATATAAAGTAACAGAAAAATACGTAACAACCATATCAGTCACAATGACATAATTGTTTCAGATAATAATGCATCATAATGAGCAACAATTGAAAATAAATTTTAAACACTCTCAGTAATTAGTGAATGCTACTCTAATTCATGTTTAATCTTACTTTATGAAAATGCCAAGCAAAAACAATTATTGTTAATTAAAGCATGAGTGGGCATAATAACAAAAATATAAACTCACCAAAGGCAAGAAGTATCACTTCTATAAAGAAATTATTTGCAAATTTTTATATGTATTTACAAAAATTATTAATTAATGCAGATTAAATAGATCATAATTAATTATTGCACAGACCGATATCTAATGTACTAGATTTCTGAAATTTAATACTCTGGTGCGGTTTGGAAGGCAATTTATTATATTAATATTTCTTAAACATTGTTGTTAGTTTTTTAGGAATTTTTGATTCCCAATGCGTGGTATCATCTAACAGGGAATTTTGAATTAATTAATTTCAAGGTATTATTTTTAATCATTCCTGTATTTTAAATCAGAAATCATTAATTGAATATGATAACGAATAAATAATGATTTAAATAAAAAAATACTTCTCAGAACACTAATAAAAGCTTGTTTTTTAAAACTGTTCTACGAAATTTAATTAAAAATTTGAGAAGAAAATATTCTCCAAACCATAATACAGCCTCCACCAGCTTGAAGTGCTGTGGCAATGAAGATGGGGTCCAGGCGTTTGTGCTCTTTTCGAAATTTGCCTTCTGCATAGTCTAGTTGTAAACGCGATCTATCATAATACATTGCCCTTTTCTAGTATTCTATTATCCCTTTATTGTGCACGTTTGTAGAGACGTATGCTCTTGTTCAAAGCTGAAATTAGAGACTTACGATTACTTCTACAATCATCCTGCGAGCGTCTATAATCATGCCTCTTTCATACTCAATTAAGTCACATTTTTTGCTCATATCGAGCGTAACAAGTGAAATTAATGGCTCATTTGGCTTGAATTCCCTCTTTGTAGCTATTACGCATTTTAGTGGCAACACTGGGACACATTAGCTCATTTTGCATAAAACTGACAGGAGGTCATAATAATTTGACCACTTGGTGTGCAATTTTATGTATATTTATAAATAGAAAGATATATAGATTTCCTCAATATTTCATATGAACAAAAATATATCCAAGGTTTAGGTTGTCATGAGAATGGCAATTTTTCACCTTTATTCCGAAAACTGAAGTCAAATTTCATTGGTAAAAAATTCGAAATTTAACCACTCCATTAGTAAGGAATTTTTTAATTATTATCTGCAACAATAGATCTGCATTCTTGGAAAAAAAAATAACTATTCCAGTTCGAGTAAAAGCTAAGGAGTGGGGGTTTTGCAGAAAAGGCAAAATCAAGGGAATTTCTTGGTATTATTAAAAAAAGAATCTCTCTCCTCCGCGTCTCTTCATTCCCTGTTCTGAGAACTGAAACAAAAGAATTTATTTAACAAGGACACTCGAATCTATATCTTTCTTTTCTACTACACTTTTCCAAGGATGCAAAGATAAAGTATTATTATCTGCAGAGAAATGCGATCTCGAGATTTTGATGAATCTCTGGGTTTCAGATATCCTAGAATCAGGAAATCATATTTTTACTTTCTGGACTACAGAATTCTAGAAAGAGAAAGTTTTGCAATCATCAAAAATGATTAACTAAATTGATTCAGACTTTTATCAAACTCCAAGCCGGCATCTTGAGGTAGGGGTAGTGCATCTTCTCCATGATCTGGGCGTCCTGAGTTCGAGTCCCGGTTTGGGCATGGTTTCCTTTATTCTACCTGTGAGATGGGTGACTATACCCATCTGTGATGATGTCATGTCCGTAGGGGTGCAGTAGCCTCTGAGGGTAAAGACCCATGAGCACTTAGAGGGCAGAAGTCTGACTTCTAGCTCAAATGAAGGTGACACACACATTCTCTTGCACACCCCCTTCTTACAGGGGGGCACATTCATACATTTCACAGACAGAACACAAAACAACCCTACTCGAACCCGGGACGCCCAGATCATGTTGAAGATACACTACCCGTGTGCCAGGACGCCGGCTTACTCTCCTGTAAAAAGGGGTTTTGCAAGTGAATGAGTCATGTATGAATAGCAACGTCCTACTTTTGACACTGGTTGGCTCTGCTAAATCAAGAGATGCTCCCGATCGGCTTAAGTCGCTGTCTTCGTAACAGCGAGCTTGTCCAATGGCAAGTGCTATAAGAAACAACACAGTATGAATCCGAAAAACCCATTTTTAGAATTATGCCTTAAATGGCTGCAAATACGGTAATTCAAAAATCTTTTGAGCTAAACAAATGAAATTTGATATGGAATATTTACATGAAGTTTACAGATTTCTTGCAAATTTTGAAGGGCAAATAAATACAATACCTACGAAACATCAGGATCTGGATGGATTAAACTTGACACACAACGCAAATGTAGACATGCATCAAATATTGAATGAGATCTGTCAAAGAACTGACCATCTATCGGTTTGTTCATTCCCGTATATGTAAACGCAATAACTCAAGAAAGCAGTGTCTTAGAAAAATGAAATTATGAGAAACTGCTATTTTGTGTCAAATCTTGTTTCCAATTAAATGCTTCCAAAATCTATATTCCCTTTATTTTATTATATCAAGAAGCACAAAACACTCTTGCTGAACTCTAAAAACATATATATTAACCCTCATGATGCTGACGAGCATTGCTCAAGGTGTATAAATTTTATACTAGTGGGAGGGAATATTAGGCCGGCGTCCTGGCATAGGGGTAGCATTTCCTGTGATCTGGGTGTCTCGTGTTCGAGTCCCGGTACGGGCATGGTTGTTCATCTGTGTCCTATCTGTGAGATGTGTGAAGGTGCCCCCCCCCCGATATAAGGGTGTGAGCAAGTGAATGTGTGTGTGTCATATTCATTTGAGCTACAAGTCAGACTTCTGCCTTCGGCTGCTCAAGCCTTTTTACCCTCAGAAATTAATGCACCCCCTTTTCGTGGAAGCACGGACACAATATCCTCATCAGAGAATATTAGAAATATACGAGAAAGTTTTGGGGAAATCACTGCTGTTTGGTTGGAATTATGTCTAATTGCTTGCCGGTGAACGCGATAACTTTTTAACCTTTTGAGTTAGAATCTTGAAAGATCTGTATAATTTATCAAATTGTGAATAAAATTCATTGAGAAAAAGAACAGTCTGACTGCCTACTCTTGTAATTCAAAAACGAGAATTAAAAAATAAGATGAATAGAATATATTTGAAAAATAATACTCATTTTTATCATTACAATTATTGATCTTTGTTAAATTTCGGACTTTCAGGCTTACTTCATAATAAAGGTAACATTCTCTTCCTCCCCAGGATCAAAATTGTGGATTTTAAGCATGGTTATAAATACCAGGAGGGCTCAGATTTTTATTTTCAGTGTTCCGTACATCAGTATTCTGTATTTAGCAGCACCGGAAATAAGATGTATGTTTAATGTCCTTTGGTCGATTAATTGAAACCATTTGCCTCATAAAAAATAGGATTTCAGTTCACATGCGAATTTTTATGTTTGGATATCACTTGGTTTCTCAGCAATCGAGTGCACATTCATGTAAATACTGACGTTCTGTTATATGGGTAGAGTGCCCTCTCCATGGTCTGGGCATCTTGGGTTCGAATCCCGGTTCGGGCATGATTGTTCTTCCTGTGAGAATCTATGAGATGCGTGAATGTGCCTTCTGTAAAAAGGGGTTGTGCAAGCGAATGTGAGGCGTGAGTGGCAAAGTCGTACTCTTGGCCCTAGTTAGAGCTACTAAAACAACAGACGCATCATATCGGCTTAAATCGCTGTCTTCGTAACAACGGGCTTGTCCATAATCAAATGCCATAAGAAACAACAGCAACATTCATGCCAATGTATATATCTCCTTTTGATTAAGACTTGCACAGATTTAATAAAAATAATAAAGATTTATGTTTAGATGCTAAAACTATATACAAAATTGTACTCACCAAACATCAAATATTTTGTAATATTTTTTTTCTCCTTGCTGTTAACCAGATAAGCAGATAAACTTCTAGAAAATTTATTACGTTAAAAATTTGTAAGAAATCTTCAAATTTAAAATGAAGATCATATACATAACACAACGCCTCCTGTACGCAAGGTGCCTATAACACTAATTGATCTAAACAGTTAGATAAGCACAAATGGAAGGAAAGGAAAAGAAAAAAAAGAAGAAGAAGAATTAAAGAAAGATGGAGACGACAAACCATCCAGGTATCTCCATAGAGAATCCCATTGGGCTCAAATCCTACTCGACAGTATTCAATTTTTAGTGAATCAATAACTATATGGAGGGAACAAAAACAATTCCCCAAATGGCGACTATGGTTTGAACTTACAGGGATTTGAAACTAACTGAGAAGGAAAATATTGATAAATTACATTGAGAACATCTGTATAACATGTATCAGCAAAAAAGCAATCACTATAGAGTCAGAAATCTGTAGTTTCCATCCATATCCTTCTTCTTCTTGCATACAGCCGACCACCCCGCCACCACTGAACTTAGCAGTATCAACAGGATTTGTTGTGGTCGACTGCTGAATAAGTATTGTCCAACCTTACATTGACCGAACAGTCAAAATAACATTTCTTTCGGGGTAGTAAATAGCTGTCTTTCTCCCCACCTGCACTCTCTCAAACAATTGGAATGAAACTATCAGTCTTTAACATCATATCCTTCAGGGTTTTGAGATTACATGGTACCAATACTGTACTTAAATCATTATTGACAATCGTAAGGTCCTTCCTTAACCCTGAGATCTCCATACATTCCATTAAATAGTGGTAAACTCCACAAATGCATTTATTTTCCTACGTTCTTCCAAATCTTTGGAAATATGCAGGAATCCACCCAAATCCTATCAATTTTTCTCAAACCTTTTTGTGTTGTTGTGCTCATAAACAAACGGACAAAAAAACTTAATTGCGAAAACGTATTTTCTTATTCCGGAAGCTGAAATGGGGAGATTTATCAAAATCTCGAGCTAGATTTTTTCTCTTTGTATATTTTGCGCCTGTAAAAAATTAATTAATTAATATTTAAACTTTTAAGGTAGTCAGTTTAAAGTTTTTCAGTTCCTAAAATACTTTTCAATCTTTGTTTCTCGGAAATAATTTACAGCGGCAAATTAATTTAAAACGGTTTTTTAGTTTCAAAAAATAAAATTTCTCCTTCGCATACAAGGAATTGCAAAATCCTGGAATCAATTTAATTGGAGATCGTATTTTTTGCTCTTTGAACGTCGAAGTCGTTTCTTATTGCTTTCTATTAATCAGTGAATCAATAATAATTCTTCAGAAAAATTAGTTAACGCGCATTCTCCCAAGATAAGGAGAATTTCTTAGCTGAGCTCCAAGGAATAAAATTTTTTCTTCCTTTACCAGGAATTTCAATTTTCCGTAAATCGTCTTGATTGGATGTCTTTTTTTTTTTTTTTTTTTTTTTTTTTGCCTTTCGTCGATTGTACAGCATTGTTTGGAAATATTTTTCTCTTTTTAACATCATGAAATATTTTTTGGGTATTTTCTTTCTTGACTGTTGACGAACTGCCAGTTCAAACTGCCTTCAGTATAATTATGAAGAAGTAGTTTTAACAAAGAGAGAAAAAATATTTATAGCGAAAACATTTTTTTAAATATGGTACGCTTTTTGTGAAACATTGTCTATGGTACGCTTTTTGTGAAACATTGTGTATGGTGTGCTTTTTGTGAATGAGTTGTGTAAACTTTTTTCTTTAACCAGTAACTTTCACAACAAGTTTTTAACATTAATATCATATTAATGCTCTTATTATGACAAAAACAATTTGTAAATTAAAAAACAATAAAAGATAAATTTACAAATTATTGCACAATGATAAAATATATTATTGGTTATAATCAATAGAAAAAGATTTGCACTATATATTCAAGAAAAACGCAATAGGGGCAATAAATAAAGCAAATTTTCCATTTCTAGACTCTGTATCATGAAATTTCTATACACAGTCTCAAAATGAAATTAACTATAAACATAACATCTGAAGAAGATTTTCTAGGAAACTTTGTGTATGGTGCGCTTTTTGTGAAACATTGTGTATGGTACGCTTTTTGTGAAAGAGTTATGTAATTTTTTTTTAACCAGTAACTTTCACACAAAATTTGTAACATTAATATCATATTAATGCTCTTATTATGACAAAAAAAATTATAAATTAAAAAAATAAAAGATAAATTTACAGATTATTGCACAATGATAAAATATATTATTAACTATAATCAATAGAAAAAGATTTGCACTGAACATTCAAGAAAACCGCAGTAGGGGCAATAAATAAAGCCAATTTTCCATTTCTAGACTCTGAATCAGGAAATTTCTGTACACAGTCTCAAAATGAAATTAACTATAAACATAACATCTGATGAAGATTTTCAAGGAATCGGCAAGGTCACGGAGGCCTAGTGGTAAGGTCTCGGCATCGAATCCGAAAAATTTCAAGTTCGAGGTTAAATTTGCAGAAGAACCGTCGTATGAAAGTCTGTTGAGAGTCATTTTAGTTGGGGTCAAACACACTCCCGCTGGAGTAGAGTGGAATTTTGGAAAAGTGGGACCAACTCAGACATCTGACCGTCGTTCAAAGTTATGAAGTCAGCCTCAAAATACCCATAGCGCTTAGAGCTGAATAAGTTCTAGCTGTTCTAGCTGATGAAGTTACAGGAACTGATTGTGTTAATTCATAATAGTGACATATCTATTTATAAGTACTATAAGCAAGCTTGAAATTCAGTGTTTGTTTTTTCTCGGAAGTGCAAACAACATTATTTTTCATTGAGTTAATTCAAAAAAAATCTGTAGTTGAAGCTCAGAGAATTCCTATTGAGACTTTCGGTGACCATGCTCTGCCTGAAACAACTTGTAGACATTGGTTTAGACGCCTTAAAAATAATTATTTTGATCATGAAGATAACAAATGCACTGTCTCTACAGACGCTGACTGAACTTGCAGAATCATTAGAAGCTGATCATACAGCAGTTTCGAAACGTTTTAAAGCATTAGGAATTATTCAAAAACAAGTTCATTGGTTGCCGTACGAGTTGAAGCCGAAAAAAGTCGAGCGGAATCTTTTCAAACATAAACAACTGCTCCAACGACAGATCAGGAAAAGATTTTTTGAATAGTATCGTAATTGGCGATGAAAAATGGATACATAACAATAACCCTGAGAGTAATGCCCCGGCCATGCATCGATATCTTTAGAAAAGCCGAATACCCATGGTTCTAAGCTTATGCTTTGCATTTGGTTGGATCATCTGGGTAAAATATATAATGAATCTCTCAACCCAAATGAAACCCTCATTGGTCATCGCTATAGACTGCAAATGAAAAAACGGCCGCCATACCAGCATAGACACGACACGGTCACTTTGCAGCATGACAGCGCTCGACCACATTTTGAAAATCCGGTAAAAACCTACTTGAAAACGTTTAAGTGGGAAGTCCTACCCCACCGGCTATTGCCCCTTCCGACTACTGCTTGTTCCTGTCGATGACACATGGCCAGGCTGAGCAGCACTTTCGTTCTTTTGGGTGCCAAAAATCGGGTCGACTCTTGGATAACCTCAAAAGACGTAATATTTTTCCGACGTGGAATTCAAATGCTGCCAGGAAAACGGGGAAAAGTAGTGGCTGGAGAAAGACAATAGTTTCAGTAGCATGTTTTTTAAAGATTTTTTAAAGGATTAATTTTCAACAAAATAAACAGCGAGAACTTATTCAACATCCAAATAGCTGAACTAAACCAGTAGGAAATAAATAAAATGTTTTTTGAAATACACAAGTTGTCCACCAAAGTCCTTCTATCCCATTTTAACTTGAACAAAAGTGACATCTATTGTCCAAAAACTTGTCAGATGTAGCAAAAGGACCATGCGTTGTATTGAGAGATTAGTTAAGTGCCACCTGGCGACAAGCAAAGAAGCAGCCCCATCTTTATAATGATATAAAATACTGAGAAAAAAGTCAATTACAAAATTTTTGAGTATCTTCAATTTATCACTAAAAGACACTTTATAGTAATATCGTTGAGAGAGAGAGTTATTGTTTGAGTACGGAATCTGTACTTAATCCAAATAGCTTTCTTTGCCTTGTAGACAACGTATTAAATTATTCCTGAACAGCCCGATAAACAGATTTTTTTTTCTGAATCGGTTTTGCTCAAACTGTAATAGAAATCTACAGATTTGGTGAAAATGGCATTTGCCAAATTTCATCTGACAGGCTCAAAGCGGTTTTCGAGTTATCTCCGTTACAGACAGGCAGACAGGCGGACTGATAAACATGCAGACATTTTTCAAAAATGTATTTTTCGAGCTCTCGAAAGGTCTAAAAAGTATAGATTCGACAAAATCTCGAATCTGCACTTTTTCGTGATTGCAATACCTTCACTATAAATTATACATGCGAAATTAAAAGAAAAAGAAAATAAAGAATGCTTCCTTTTTTTAAAATACCAGATAGCGCGCTATTTGAGATATTTGAGTTCGTGTAAACATTTTAGACACAGATTGCCAGTTTAACACTTAATAATAGTTAAGATTAGCAATCTATGATACTCTTTTTCTTCTCCGGACTACAACAAAAAAATATGGATATTGTTAGAGCATTAACTATACAGCAAAGTTTTAAGTATACGACAAAGTTTCAACTATGCGACAAAGTTTCTCTCAAAGTCATGATACGGCTGTAGTTTCTTTAAGGCGAAGTGCAGGAATCACCTATATTTAATTAAGAATTTGTATATATATTGTTTCTTACTTTGTAATCTAGGCAGCCTTACAAGAGATTAACTTCCCAGGATATTTAATCACTTAAACATAATTAGTTGCAACTTAACTGTCAACAGGCAGTCTGCAGATAATTAAGATAATTCATTAGAATAATTAGAAGATAATGTTGCCTCGCAGTGATGGGAAATTAGAATTGTAAGATTAGAGGCTTATCTGTCTTATCATGTACTAGGAACGGAGAGATCGGTTTATAAAGCGATTACAATGATTTTAATCGAGTAATAGCTGGTATCTTTGTATCGTAGTTGCATTTAAGCATGTCTGAATAAAGGGATTACAAGCTTATGATCAAAATTAAAATAAAATGAATAAAAACATCCTTAACAGTGAAACTCGACTGCTTTTCTTTTTTTTTACATTCATTTTTTTTCTTAGATGAAAAGATAAGTGTTAAGTGTTAAATCGACTACTGGTTTTATGTCGCATTATTGGTATTCTTAAAAATTAAATATAATTTTTAAATGATAAATAAAGATGAATTTTAATTATTTAACATCGCGCATGGTTCAAGTTATTAATTTTGACCCTGTAATTAATTTCTAAATTGTTAAAGAGATACTTATAATTCCAGATCCCAAATTCCTTTGACTAAAATAAATAACAATAAAGTTTAAGTCAAAAAATACACTGCAGAGTACGCTTATTTAGAATAAACTTACGAATTTAAATTTTTATACAATCTTCCCTCATATTAATTATATTTGACTATATACTCTTAAAGGATTAAAATATAATTAAAAATCTCCACTCTTCTGCTTCTGAAATTGACCATATTATGAAACTTTAAATTTTACCACTTTAGTCTCTGTGGCCGTGGTAGCCTGGTTGGTCGAGCGTCAGTCTCGTAACCAAAAGGTGCCGAGTTCTGTCCTTGTTTCGGCCAAGGACCAACGTGTTGGCTAATGGCAGTTGGGGCATGTTAAATATGTCGAGACTGCAAAGTTCTCCAAGTTCCCAAAACAAATGATACCTCCGGGGGTACTGAATCGATCTCTGGTTTGGTTCTCAATTCTGACTTGCGAATGGATGAATGAATTCGATCGACCTCTGTAAAGGGTTGTGTCGTGTGTGTTTAAGCAAAGTCGTATTTTCACCTTAACAACGAAAGGCTTACACTTCTGCCTTCATTCGAAAGCGCTCCGCTCATTCGGGCTTGGTATGACCAAGTGGCATTAGACACACCATCACCATAATCGTCTTAAAAAAGTGCCACTTTTTGATTAATAGATACCCCTATAGAGCAAAAATTGCATATAATATCTATAGAAATGGGGGAATCCTATGAAATAGTTCCTAAGAGTGTTAAAAGCGAGGGAATGCAACCAACATGTAGCAATACATTTTAGCAAAATGCTAATCACTCCCTTCCTTATTTTCCTGCAGT
>JAPMOQ010047785.1:110178-138124 GCA_026543055.1 Argiope trifasciata | reverse complement strand
CATGTGTGTGTGTGTGTGTGTGTGTGTGTGTGTGTGTGTGTGTGTGTGTGTGTGTGTTGTTTCGTCTTTATATTTTCCCTCATTTTCAATCTGGTTGTTCGGTATTCTCAGAAAAATCAGACACATTTTCTCCAAATAAAAAATATTATATATTTCTCCTCTCGATATATGCTTACGAAATGGTGAAAACCCCTCGAAATCTTATCCTTTTTCCTTCCTCGACATAAAAAAACGGAAGAAATACAATCAGCATGTAAAATTCCATTTTCCTTGAACAGTGATCCCCTTTGCATTTCGGCTCTACCCTGACAGGAATACAATAGCAAAATGCGTCGAGAGGATAGGGAAACCTTAGAAGGAAATCAGACGGGAGACGAGAATGCAAGGGGAAAAAATGCAAAGGAAGTTAGGTATGTATTTCAAGACGAAATTTTTGAAGAGAAAGATCATGCATTTTTTGTTGATGTTTGTTGTATTCACGTTGCATCACGCATTCTTGTTTGTATATTGCATTTCTTTTTTACTTCGCCATGCTTTTTTGTTTGTTTATTCTTTTGCTACCTTATAGTTAACTTTTTATTCTATTCATGTGTTTACCCTCTTTGGTTAAATCCAACCAATTCTTATATTTTTATGTGGGATGGTAGAACTTGAGTTTGGATTTCTAACTGAATGTAAAAAACTGAAACTGCGCTGGATTCTACACGTTTATTTAAATTTTTTTCTAAAATATGATGAAATGAAATAAACAAAGAGCATATTGAGGACTGCATTGATTGTTAATTGATTTTCTTTAGGCCTGTATCGATTATTTTTGATTGAAATACTAGATTTTTCAAAAAAAAATAGATCATTAGATTTTTTCCGAAAATACCGTGAGTAGAGCTAAATTCTTGTTTTATACAGATAAAAAGGACATCCTAAAAATAATTAAAAATTAAAAATATTACATTATTGATAAATTACTAATTATCTAAATTATAGTTACTTTTTCTTAGATTCGTAAGCTTACTACTTTGGTTAAATCCAACAAAATTTTAGAATTTTATAAGATATAATAGAAGTTGAGTTTTGATTATATAGTAGAATGTTAAAAATTGAAATTGCGCTGGATTCTTCAATTGTTGACTGAAATTTTCTTTAAAATATGATTAAATGAAATAAACAAAACTCAAATCTAGGATTCCATTGGTTATTAATTAATTGGTTACTATACTTAGATTTATGTGAATTATTTTTGATTGAAATAGTAGATGTTTTGAAAAAGGTAGATAATCAGATATTTTTATGAAAATGCCATGAGTGGAACTAATTTTTGTTGAAATGAATGAAATCTTAAAAAATAAAATAACATTATTGATAAAACTTATATTATCAGAATTAAAATTAATTTTTACTTTTTAAGCAAATATTTATTTAACAAAAATCGCTTTAATTAAAAAAATATTAAAAAGTTGAATCACTAATTTTTCCGACAACTCTTAGAACGTTTTGAAATAAAAAATACAAAGTCAAATTTTTTATGAAAATATCATGAACAAATTCTTTGGGTGTGTGTGTCACAATAAAAATGAAATCTTCAAAAAGATTCAATACTTCTAATATTTTATTTATTATTTGAACTAAAATTGATTTTCACTTTTGATGTAAATCGCCGAGTTAGGTATTTTATGAGTTTAGGTATTTCACCGTTATAATCAGTAAATATTACAATGTCCATTTTCTATTAAACAATTGTCCATTTATTTTATCATGTTAATGATTATTTTAGATAAATTTCTTTATTTTAGTAACCTTCAGAAAATGTATTTGTTTGCATTTATATATAATGACTTTAGACTACCCACAATTGTACTTAATACTATTGAAAGCAATTTTAATTTTTCACAAATATACTAAAACATACAAGAAGTTGACCTATTATATTTCTTGAAATATTAATGTTATCATAGTATTTTATATTAAAACATAAACTTTGCATTTTATACATATTTACATTGTAACTAGAAAGATGAAATTCTTTAGTTGCCCTGTTGTAGTCCCTTCTCGTCTAGGCATTCCTAGGAGACTGCCTAGTTGGAAAGTTGCTGTTAATAATACTTAAGAAAAAATGGTAGAAATAATGTGTGTAATGATATTTTTACCACAAAATTCAAATTTATCTTAATTTATCCCCAAGTAACTTTATTCTAAAAATATTCGCTTATTTCCTTATCTGATTCAACGTTATCTATTTAATTAATTTATCAAACGCCTAATAAAAATGTCTAGTCAGCGAATGTGAATCCCACGCTGCAATTGATTGATAAAAGTTGCTGACCTAAACAAATAGCTTTTTAAAAAAGATCCCTGTATCTCTCCTGCTTTGAGATTCACACGTGCAGAAATCCCTATGAGAAACTTAATAGTCTATAAGCACTGTAAACAAGATTTTCCCTATCAAGATATAGTATACAAGACCAGGGATAAAGTGTTCGGGGGCTTTCCCTCATTCCTCTGTCTGCCGTTGTGCTTGTGCTCGTTGCTCCCCGCTTTTACATAAACATGCCTGCTTCTTCGTGATGAAATAAAACGACGTAAAAGCATCCAAAGTCTCCTCAATGTCTTCTAAACTGCAATCTACTTCAAAATTTTTAAATCTTTACAATCTTAAATGGTAAAAATCTGGACACATTTCTAAACATTATAATTACAGTTTAGAAAATACGATCTTATTAGCATAATTTTTTAGATTTAATTGTTTTTCAACTATAATCATCATTTGATAAGCAAAAGTGATGTTAGATGACAAAGGATTCTGTACAGTATTGACTATATGAATGATAGTATATATAACTACATGAACAATAATGACTATATGAAAATAAGTAATCGACTTTATGATTAGAGGAGTAGAAATAGGAAAAAACTGCACATTTAATTTTCCTGAGAGTTTATAACAATGATGCACATTCTGTGAATATCCAAAATGTCAGCACGTATTCTTTTAAGAAATAAGAATTGTGAATTAAACCAGCTGGAGTGGTCTTGCCAAAACTTTCGTACATACTCTTTAGTTCCCTCTTCCGACCCATCATAAACACCTGTACGTTTTACAAAACTCTGTACATCAGAATATATTTTTATTTTCAGCGTTTGACTTTTATATTTCGTAGTATAATAAAGAATACTGATATAGAATGTGGATGATATTTTCTTTTGACCGATGAAAACCAAAATCCGGTACAGAAGTACAATTTAATAAAAAAATTACATCTAAATATCATTTATTTAAATCACACTTATAGCATTTACAGATATGCAAGCAATCGGTATTTTAACCATTTAATTTTAAAATTTCATACGTATCTACATGTTATATATTAAATGTGTACACCGATTTTATCCATCTGAATATTTAATTTTTCTTCCTGCGAAAGAATTTCTTTAAAAATTAATAAAAATCTAGAAATTTGATGAAGGAATCATAAGCCAAATTTCATCTGCCTAGCTCAAAAGGCCCTTGAACTACCCTGTTACCAGTCAAAAATATATTTTTTACTTGAAGAATTTGGAAGCATGTATTCAACAGAATCTCAAGTTTAATTTTTTTTTTTTTTTTTTCATTTTTTGAGATTATTACACTTTTTCTTAATATACTTCACATGCGAGAAAGTAAAAACTTACCAAAAAACATATCACAAAGATATCTGAATTCTAATCTATTCACTGAGTAATTTCTGATTATTGATACAGCAAAATAATCATTTGTTTGTGTTAAATATTTCATTCCATGCGCCATTTCGGAAATATGCCCAAACTTTTACGATGAACAAACATTCTTTCATGCAATAAATGTTCGAAATTTTAATCATCCAACACACTCAACTAATATGACTTCGCTAAAAGCATGCTATATCACCCACTTAGGAAAATGAATGAGGGATTTTCAAATGCAATCAATTTCGCTTAATTAAACCCTACTTGGACATTTTAGCCCAATTAATGGCATCTCTAATTAGTAAAATTCCTTCTAATTTCATCAATAAACTACTTCATTTACCATTTTAATAAATTATTGAACCGAAATTCAATTAATAAAATATAATGTCAATATCCATGCTTTGTTCTAACTTCTAGTTCTGTTTTAGAACTCTTTCCATTAATTTTTAATGCCTTTTTTGTCCTTTCTATAATGATTATTTCTCTATACAATCATTAATTTCCAAATTGTAACTTAGAATAAATTTCCCGCTGTAAAAGCATCTCTATTGTAGATTCTGGTACACCAATTATCCTGCCGAGCTTTAAATGTTTATATATATAGATATATATTATTGGAAAATGTAAAATACTTCCTTCGCTTCTCTTCAATATTATAAACTCTATGAAAAATAAGTATAATCGAACACACTCGAAGCGAAGTCGAGATAAAGTTAAATTAAATTTATTTTTGCTTCTATCATGAGAACGGAATAAATAATTAACATTGATCCGCAAAATGTCTAAAGAGAAACGTAACATCTGCCAGTAATGACAATTCCGAGCGATACGGTAGGCTTAGTTTGGGAATACATCTGCTTCTCTCCCAATTAAATAGAGTGTTGTCAAATCAGAGTGCATACTAAGCATTTATCTGTTTGATTTTCAAGAATTTGGGTCCGAATAAACATCTGTGCCAATTAATCGAAAAGAGCAAAATCATTTGTATAACCATTTAAGAATTTATAACTTGGCTAGTTTTCCAGTACTTGTTCTTGGTATAAACAAGCCGATTTCAAAGAATAATAAAAATCTTCAAAGCATTATTATGTTAATTCATGCATCCCCAATATAAATAAAAGTATGTGTACATGTATTTTGTTCCACGTGACCTTCTTAATATCAAGATGATTTCAGACAAACTTTGCTCCCTTATTGTTTAAAATAAAAGAATATGGAAGTCTTTTCAAATACTTTAAGTTAGCTCAATGTTCAAGGAATTAAAAATCATTCAACGCTTTTTTCCATTTTCTTCAATACATATCTATCAAGGAACGTTTTTATATCATCTTAAAGTTTGAAGTTTTACCGTTGCAATTTTCCTCAAGTTGTTAGTGTTGTTGTAGTTTTTTTAATTTTTTAGGTAATTGAAGAAATGCAGGTGATTTTGAAATAATAATATTTACTGATGTATCGTTGCTAAATAACGGTAAACTACATTACTTTTGTATTTTTATCTTTCCATTTTTTAAAAATATTCTTTAGAATTGTTTTAAAGATAACTTGTGCAATTACTGGTTAGAGCTTTTTTGACTGTTGAAGAACAACAATGCAAACGATAAAAAGCTGCCAAAGTACATTACCAGAAATTTGGAAGAGTATTAAATAAAAAATATATAAAGCAGATGATTAACAATTTACTTCCGGAACAATTGTTGATTTGGTTTATTGATGTGGAGAAAATCAGTAATAAGTAGCTTTTAAAAATCGTCTAATAAAATTAATATTCTCATTTTCATTTTTTTTAAAAGCGTTTTTCAAAAGATAAAAAAATTTCGTATATTATATTTTATACAAAAGTAGTTCTTTGCATAAAAAATAATAGACACAAAGTTACTCTAAACTTTAAAAAAAAATCTAGCATATCGGCAAGATTTAAATATAAAAAAATCTCAGATAAAATGGCACTCAATTCTATAAATATCTTTAAAAAGTATCTCGGGAAAATTCCATACTATTTTTAGAACTGCTCAGTTACCACAACCAGCAGTTCATATTCACTGAGAATTCACCAAGAAGATTCAGCAAAAAGCTGACGATACCTTTTCTCCCTTCTAAATTTATTCCTATAAAATATTAAAAAGCCCTCAAAATTTTATCATTCACCTTCTTTTGAATAAAAAGGCTGAGAAACACAATCAGCATGTCAAATCGCATTTTGCCTGAATAGCAACCCTCCCTTACCTTTTGACGATTGTCTGTCTTCGAGGAATGCGATAGCGAAGTGCTTCAAGAAGAGGGGGAGATGAGTCGTGGGACGAGAATGCAAATAATACTGAAGGTTAAGCATTTTAGAATGAATTTTTTGAAACTGAGAAGGATCATCGAATTTTACTTTTCTTTTTCTCTGAAGTTTTTTCTTTTAATCGGCTAGTGTTACTTCCCTTTGATTAAATCTAATCAATTTTGATATTTTTAATTTTTCATGTACATATATGAATAATATATGTATACAACCATAAAAGTTTCCATTTGTTCCAGCAAGATAAAAACCATTTGTTTTTAACGTTGCTTTGTGTTTATATTTTTTGCTATTTAAATTTTTATGTCTCTTTTACCTTAATTTTCGGGGGATTTTCGGATCAAGAGGGGCCAGTACTTTTGGAAATTGTCCGAGGCCTCTCACAGAAAAAATCCCTTGTTTTGAATCCTTGCCTGGGAGTAATCCTTGAAGAAGTTTTCAGAGCAGATTCTTTTTCTATTGGTTGTAGTTTTGATTCGGTTGTGCTCCTTTTTGCTTTACTTATTTTATTAATTTATATATATATATATATATATATATATATATATATACAAATAGAATGCATTGCAATCAATTGAAAAATCGACTAGTTTGATCAATCTCGTTTAAAATCTCCCTGCATCAGAAATTTTTTTTAGAATTATATCTGTCTGTGTACAACTGAAAAGCGAAGTAAAATAGATAAACGAAATGTATGTGTATTTATATATAGCATTTAGTCCAAAATGTAAGAATTTCTTCAAATTTAGGGCTAAGTCAGTCTGGAAAGTCGCTGGCTCTTAAATGTGAATCTGGAAACGATTATCCAACAATACAAACTGCTGGAAAAGTGAAATTAATTGTAATTTTTGTAACCAGAATTGTATACGTCTTACTAAATAGTAAATCAAGTTCAGATTCAGCTGTAGTCTTCTTGAGAACGTTACCCCTTGTAAAAAGGAGTTGTGTAAGCGAATGGGACGCATGAGTAGCTAAGACGGATTCTTCGCCATATAAGGCGCTACTGAAAACAAAAGACGCTCTCTCGGCTTAAAGTCGCTTATTTAGTCAACGGTCTTGTCTATGACAAATGCCATAAGAAACAACAGCATACAACTTTATTATCTGACTGTTTATTAATAGGTCACTTTGTATGTACGAAGGAAGAATCCATAAAAGATTTACAAGCAGCAATATTAGGAAAATAGAAATTGTGGAAGGGAAACACGTGACTCTAGTTGTCTTAGACTGGTTGCTCAAGGAGATAGAGCAAATAAACGGACTTGAAACAGCGGCAATAATGGCAAAACGTCTAAAAAAGTGATCTTGTACAGAGATGCGAGCCGTGATACAATCTCTAAGGGCCAAGGAAGTGTCCCCTTAAGACATTCACAGACAAATTCTTGAAGTTTACAGGGACGAAGCAATAAGTAGACAACAAGTGTCGAAATGGCGTCATTCTTTTGAAGTGGACCGAGAGATTGCTGGAAATGTTCATGTGGGAGGTCTGGAGCTACCTCTATACGACCCGATTTCCCTTCCAGGGGGTATTTCCTTTTACAGGCATTGAAGAAACACTTATCCGGAACAAGGTTCATATCAGACGGTCATGTTCAAAAAGGTGCCGAGAACTGGCTCAATAGACATAAAATACAATGGTAATTAAGAAACATATGTGGCGATCACTTCTCTACATAATCCTCAAACCTGTTGAGGCATTTATTACACCACTGGACCAATTTGTTTAACCCATCTTAGTAATAATTAGATCCTGGCAATTGAGCCAGTTCTCGGCACCTTTTTGAACATCACCGTCTTATAAAAAATCTTGTTTCGGATAATCGTTTCTTAAATTATGTGAAAAAGAAATAGACACTGGAAGCCCAATCGAGGCTGTATTGGGGGGGGGGGGGCTCCAGACCTTCCACTCAAGCGTTTTCAGCAATTTTTCTGCCCTCTTCAAAAGAACGACAAAATTTCGCCTTCTATTTTCTACTCATTGCTTCGCCCGAGTACACTTCAATGATTTGTCTGTGAAACACATTCTTAGCCCATCAAAATCACAGCACGACTCACACCTCTGTGTGACACCACTTCTCTAGACGTTTTGCCATTATTGTCGCAGTTTCAGGTCTCAGTATTAACACTATCTTCTCGAACGACCGGTCTATGACAACTAATGCCATCTGTCTCCACTCTGAGTAACAATATTCTCAACCACAAATTCTACTTTTCAAATATTGCTGCTCGTAAACTTTTTTGGAATCAACCCTCGTACTATAGATAATATTCGTGTTTAAATGCTGCTTTGAATTTTCACGCAAATATTAACATTTCTATCCCATCCCTCCCCCCAGAAAAAAAACAAGAAACTCAGAATGTATTTTTTTAAAGTTACTTTTACGAAAGCTTGCATAATATCTTATTAAAATAGTTAGATCTTTAAAAAAACTGCAATTTTTAATTTAAAAAAACATAGCTAGAAGCGGAATAGTTTGATGTGATAAAATATTATCCAAAACATCAAAAAAAAGTTAAACAATGAAAAGCTTTCTTTTAATTTTTAGTTAATTTCATTGTCATGTTAAAATTCTCTTTAAGTCAAGTAAAAACTAAAGTTTTTCTAATTAATCATGTCAAATTTGCATTTTCGAGCTAAAGAATTAAGCCTTTTGAGAGAAAAAAATTAAGTATCTTATATGATTTGATAAAAAAGATGAAAAGGATATTTTGAAAAATAAAAAGATGCATTTCCAAGGGTAACTGACTTTAACGGAAGCTTTAGAGTTGACAGTAAATATGAGATGCGAAAAGCATTTTCTTTAAAAAAAGTATCTAAAACATTTTGCGATTTGTTACAAAAATGCTCACTCTTTTTTTTATTTGAGAGAGTTAAGTAGGAATATCGAACAATTGCAAAAGGATGGTATCATTTAAAAAAATAGTCTTATAGCAAAAATCTGACTAACTCTTTTCGTCCCAAATTATTAATTAACTTTAAAAAATTAAAACTTTCTAAATTCTTAGAAATTAAATTTAATTTCTTATTACATTTTGATTAATGATAAATTAAAAATTGGAAATGATAAATTTTCGTCATTATTCATTTGTATCCAGATACATGACTTCATCAAACTCTCTTCAGCAGAAATACATTTAATCATGTTACTCCGGTTAAGCCAAATCGCAAGTCCAGAAAGGATTAAAAAATAAATGGGGCTCAATATATAAGGAAAATGGGAGGGTGAATATAATTGTAACAATAAAAAGCATTAAATTTAAACAATTGTTTTTATTCCTAAAATCCAATTTAAGATTTAAGTTTAAGATTTAGTAGTTTTATAAATAATACATTGTTAATAATAATAGAATAATAATTAATATAATAAATACATAATGTATAACATATAATGTAGTAATAAATGGGCAATTCTAATTGCTAGAAAATTTAAATTATTAGCAATAGGAAATTTAAAATTTCTAATTGCTAATAATATTACAATAGATAATTATAATTAAAAAATAATGATTTCAGTTAATAACTAGTCATTAAAAGCAAATGGTACTCAACACTTTTATTACAACAATTGTAATTTGATAAAACAAAAGAATAAAGAGTACAATTCTTATCTAATGTACTCACTTTTTAAAAAATGAGTAATTAATGATTTAAAACGTTAAACGAAACTATTTAAATTCTCAAGAGAATGGATAGAGTTGTAAAGTTTTCTACTTATGGTAATTATAAACACGAGGATTGTAAATAATTAAATAACAAAAACAATTTAAAAAATTCATTGTTTTATAATAATAAATTTTAACTTTGAATTAGCAAACACGAATTCTAATGAATTATAAACACTTGCTTTAAAAGGAAATTCAAGAGACCGGAGGACAAAATTGATTAACTGACTAATTCCGATTCAAAATATCGAGTTATTGAAGTTCAACTGAGTTTATTTAAAATGAAAAAGCACTTAAATTTGAAAATACATATAAAGAGCGGAGGATTCAGACGAGTTTGCTGCTTTATATTATATTCTTAGCACAAAACCAGGCAAGCAGATATACTGACAAACAAATGTGTCTTTCCCCTTTGAGAGATAACGTCCAAAATTTATTACGCACCGATAATTCCAATGATAAATGTGTAAACCTAATTCCATCCTAATAACCCTTCAAGTTTATGAATTATCTTGTTCACAGACAGAGAGACCTAATTCCACAAATGTGTCTTTCGGAATCAGGGTAGTCAGAAGTATATAGATTTGTTAAAATCTCGAGGTTGAATATTTTAAAGATTACAATAAGAATTATATATGAAAAAATAAGAATGTATACGATTTTCATAAATATAACATAATAATTATTTTCACTTATAGACAATTCATGAGATAAAAGGAAGATTCCTAAATCTTTTGAAATGATTTAATAGTATGCATATGGCCAACTTTTTTTTTACCACTTTTAGAACTGGTTGCAAAAGATAAGGCATACGGAGTTTATTTGCTGAAAAAAACTCGCCCACTTTACATTTTTCAGTTTATTTTTATAAAAAGGAATATACTTAGTTGTTTAAAAATGCTGAAGAAGCAAAAAAGATACATCTTGAAGCTAATTCAGCACAAAGTTGTAAAATATACAAAGGAGAAGACTTCTGATGATATGTCAGAGTAGTATTAGTATCTTTAACAATCAAAAATACAATTAATAAAATAAAAAACTCCAGAACTGTGAAGAAATATTTTTAAAATATAATATAATTAATAAAACAGTGATCGATGTTAATATTTTCTTTATAAAAAAGGCTTATCAAATTTTGAAAAGGAAGATGTATTTTCAAGAAAGCACAAATTTCTTAAATTTAATTTAGTTATATTAACGTTTTTAGTTTCGTTATTAACGTGTTTAGTTAGATTAACGTTTTTGGTTTAGTTATTAACTTAAGTTTAGTTTACTTATATTAACTCTACAAGCTGTTTCAGGTAGAGCATGGTTGCCGAAAGTCTCAATAAGAATTCCGCGAGCTTTAACTGCAGATTTTTTTTAATAAAATTCCACGCAAATACTCTTTTTTTTTTACAAGAAATTTAGCATATTTAACTCAATGAAAAATAAGGTTGTTTGCACTTCCGAGAAAAAACAAACACTGAATTTCAAGCTTGCTTATAGTACTTGTAAATAGATACGCCACTATCATGAACTAACGCAATCAGTTCCTGTAACGTCATCCGTTGAAAAACAGCGTCCACTTATTCGATAACCCAATACTTTAACATCTCGTTTTCAAACAAACACTAGGTCTGATTGCAGACAGACCTCGTAATTTTGAACAACGGACAGATTCCGAAGAAGACGCCTGGGCTGGCATTCAACTCTCCAAACTTCCACAACACACCAGCTGGAGGACGTTAAGCCTCGATGCACCAGACCCATTTACACGGCGTTTCTGCCATGGGATCGGACATTGAGCCTGCAACCCTCCGGCTCCGAAACCGAGACCTTACCACCAGGCCAGCAAATTTCATAAAATATCATTAGGGGTAAATATTCATGCATCATCTGGCCAGCGATACAATCGACTTTGCTTCAGAGAAGCTGAACACCCGATACAACAAGAGAGCAATAAGACACGACTTCCAAGAAGGAGAGCAATTGTGGTAATGGAATCCGAAACGTCGCAGAGGACTCTCTCCGAAGTTGCAGACCAACTGGGAAGGTTCTTATAATTCCTTAAAAGGATGAATGACGTCGTGGTACGGATACAGAAATCACCGTACTCAAGCCAAGGCGATTAAGATCCTTTAAATTCAGACCATGGTCACTAATTATTTTGTAAATAGTGCAGTTTGTCTTTTCTAACTTCTTAATTTTGTTGTTTTAGTATGGTAATCTATTTTTGTATTTGCTCATGTAGTTTGAAATTATTTACGTTGTATGTGATTTTGTGTATTTGTTATTTTATATTTGTTTATTATGCGAATATGATACTCCTACAAGCAGATGTCTCCTAACTGAGGATTGTATTGCCCATAACGTGATATCCTTAGAAGGAAGATAATATCCACAGCTCTGTTCAGTACTAGCTTGACTCCGTCGCTGCTTCGCTATCCTCTGGAAGACTCTTTTCCTATCGTCGATTCCGATTACTACTGACGAAAGCTTGAGACTTCCTTCCTTTTATAGTTCCCAGGAGGCGGGGCTAGAAATTTATAGACCTATCAGATGTATTTCGACTCCTAAAGGACGGACCGGGAAAATTTTCGAAGTTTCGAGTATTATCTATTTTGTCTCCAAAGTAGCCAAATTCTGGAATCATGAATACGTCATCTGGCAGCTTCCAATACAAAGTATTTTTAATCATTATTTCCTGTAATAAAACCAACAATGCTTTGAAGCAGCACTACAGATTCGTAACAATATTCTTACTTGTTTTTTTTTTAAAAAAAGGTAAGTAAACAGAAAGGTATTTATGTCTTGAAGCTAACTGAACATAAAGTTACAAAATATGCAAAGAAGAAGTTTTCAGAGGAAATAGCAGATTGGTATTATTATCTTTAATAACCTAAAGTACAATTAATAAAATAAAAGTGTTCCGAAATTATGAGGCAATATTTTCAAAAGTTAATATAATTAACTAAATCGTTCGAGCGAGGAAAAGCTTTCTTTAAAAAAAGAGGGCATATTTATTTTTTTAAAAAGTATTGTCAAAAATGCATATATTTAATAAAACAGCCTTAGACAGAATCTATTCAAAAATGCATTCCAACTTTAACAAATTTATCATGGCAAAGCGCTTTCATAATGATTGAAATTTAATATGGTTAAAGATCGAGTTTATAACTTGGTTTATAACGAGTTTATACTATTTATTATGACAACCCTGTTTTTATTAGGTTGCTAATGGAAAGAAAAATTTTGTATATTTCTAGAGATGTCACATTTTTAATGCTCGAATTGAGTTACAATTTTAATTCAATTCAAAATTTTGATACTATATTCAAATTTCTGATCCCTTTAAAATATTTGAAGTACACTTCGAATATTACTTTACTTTTTATTCCTTTAGACTTTCTCTGGAGTGTTATCTCGGGAACAAAAGTGCTCTTATTTGAGAAAAAGCCGGATCGTTATCAGTTTCGAAAGGTGCTCAACGTAGCAATTTCTCTCTTTTAATGGTTCTTCAAAGAGAGTATAAAATCGGATAAGTTTTTTTTATTCGTTTCAAACTTTATATCACAGTGGAACTTTTTACACAATTTTATATTACTTAATTCGTTTTATTATGGTAAAGATGGACTTTTCTAATCCATTTTACTCTTCCTTTCATTTGTACTAGAATTTATTTTATGCATTTCTGTGTTCTCGATAGCAATACATTATCATAATGTTTTCAGAATTTATACCTCGGATAATCAATTACTATAATTAATTTTTATTTTATATATGTAGCATCAGCTAGTGGTAGATTTTAGAGAAGAAATTCTATTATGTTTATAATTTTAATGAATAAAGAATTAATGAATGAATAACCGAAAAATAAATAGAAAGACGTTCGTCATTTTTCTATATTAACAAAAATATACTTTTCAAAAGTATCTTTAAGCAAAGAATTAAATAAAATTAAAGTTTAAAATTAAATGATTAAATGATTTTTTAAAATTATATCATGTTTATAATGATAATGAATAAAGAATTAAAGAATAAATAGTGAAAAAAATAAAAAAAACATTCGTCTTTTTCCTATATTAATAAAAATATTTTTAAAGTATGTTCATTAAATTAATTGTTGTTCTTAAAAGAGTTATTCATCACGTTTAGTTTATTTCATAATTTTTTATATCAATATACTGAAACGTTCACAATTTCTGAAAATTTGGTAGATATTTAAAAATTTGGTGTAATCACTATATTCCGAATTTCAGAGTTTCAGCTCAAAATTTAGTCGATATCTACAAACTTGTTTTAATAAGTATATTCCGAATTGCAGGATTTTGACCAAACATTTGGTCGATACTTACAAATTTGGTATAATGTTTATATTCCGAAAAACAATTTTTGAATTTGTTTGGTTTGTGAATCCTTTTATTCGTTTCGCCCATTCAACAAAATTTCAAGATTAAATTTTTAAAAAATAATATTTTCCCCTTTTCTTCTTCTTTTTACAAAAGTACAAAATTCTGATTTTTATAAGTTCATCTGTTTTAACAAAGAAAGTGATATTTTCTTTTTAATGATCACGTAAAAAATTAATGAATTTTATAACAAAAAGGCATTCCTTTAAAGAACACGACAACAATAAACAACTCAACAACATTTATTACAAAGTGCGTAAGTTCTTATTCAAGATTATAAGTGCTGATCTAATAGTCATTTATTTACGCTTACTACGTTACTTTATTATTATTTTTTAACAACAAAATGGTTTTACTTCTTCAAAATGACATTTAATACCACTATGCAACATAATTTCAGGATAATCCAGTATCTCCTGACAACTAAAATCTATCTCCATCAACAAGAATTGATTTCCCCATAAGGGAAAAAGGCTGTTACCAAAATCGATAAGACGACACTTGAAAAAAGTTAATGCAAGACAATGCTGCACTCAAAGAAGCAGAATACCCAAGACAAAATCCAAAATTTGATTAAAATAACACACTCTCTGATACCGCCCTTCAAATGACATTCCAAGCAACTTATTCTTTTTTTAACAAATCTCTGATATGCGATTTCTAATGAATAAAGTGAAAAATTGATATTTCAAAATGAATAAATGAACTTCCTGGTCTTCAAGCAATATATAAACAAACGTCACAAGTGAAACTCTATGGAATAATAAACCATCCAATAAAAGTGCTGTTTTTGGAGTTGCTGCAAGTCCCTATCACTTCTCAAATTACCGAATCTTAGATTCGATAATTCAGAACTAATGATTTGAAGATATTTTTTAAAAAATATAATCACTATATAACAGTCATCAAAATAACTTTTTTTAAATAAAATATTGATTTTTGACCTTAAAAATTGACAACTTTTGTACACTTAAATCCGAAAAATCATCAATATTAATCATCACATCAGTAATTAGTATGCTTTCACTTATTATTCACACATTTTGATTTCATAATTCATAATTTTTAGTATTTTTAACTTTATAAATAATAATTCATTTCTTTCAGTAGTATTAATTTTCCATAAATAATAATTTTTATTACACAAATAATAATTGATTTTTTTTCATAAATATTAATTCTTCATGAATAATAATTTGTATATCATACAAATTATTTTAATAATTCTTATATCATAAAAAATAATTTTTTAAATAAATTTAATATTTTTATTTCATAAAAAATAATTTTTTAAATAAATTTAATATTTTTTATGTCACAAAAAATATTTTTCATGATAAATTTAATAATTATTAGATCATAAAAATGTTTTTATAACAATATTAATAACTTTAATATCATAAAAAATAATTTTCATACCCTTAGCAATTTTTAGTTTCAAAATTTCAAAAAATGTATAATGTACAACTATATTAAATTTTCCAGCTGATTTTTTGAATAAAATCTAATAATTCAAAAGACCACGAGCTGATACGGTAATAGCTTGTTTCTGACTTATTTCTAATTCTTGTTTCAGATTAATTTATTTTCAATAAAAAACAGCCGTGATAAACATGTTTTATTTACTTGAAAATCAATAAATGCTTCTCAGAAATGTTTTTCTTTAAATACTTTAGATAAGTTTCTAGGAAAATCTTGTTATTGAAATTCTTTTAGTTTATTTCCGTGAAATTCATTCTATTTCCGCGAAGGCATGTGTCGCAGATTAATTCGCTTCTGATATCTAATGATTGATTTTAAATGAATTATTTCCCTCGTGTTTTTTTTCCCTTGGAAGAATTTTACTGATTTCCTTTCTTTCTTTACCAAATTTTCGAATTTAATATAATTGGGGGAAGGGTGGAACTAAAGTTGTTAACACTTTTTTAAGTTTGTAAAAATAGCCGATAGTAAATGGCTGTCAGCTTTATATGCAAGTTAAAATTGTGAAGCTATCACAAATTCTAAAGATTAATTTTATTTTCTTGTAACAAACCTATTTCACCACAGCACCAAAGACTTTCCAGTGCTGCCATCTATACAAAAACACTCGTCAGAGCTTGACTTCCCAAGCGAGTTCAGTTGGTCTTATGGACTTGAGAGGTGCTGCAACACTTTTATGACCTCACTTAGTTGTAATTGTGTTAGTTACTTTAATCATGTATTTTGTTTGTGTTCTTTTTGTTTTCTTTAATTGTTTTGTGTGCAAGCTAGTGTTTTATGTCATTAAATATATTTGCACTAAAATGGTGTTTTTCTTGAACCCCATTCCCACAAATAAATAGCTTAGCCAAAAAAATTGGCGCCCAACGTGCGGCCTTTCAGTCCTTAAGATTGGCTCACTTTCTTTTTCAGCATTTATTTTTTAAGCGAGTCTTCATCCTGAAGAAAGACGACGAGGTTCGTAAGTAATTTCATCATGAAACTGATTCCTCGACGAAAGTAAAGGTAAGTTCCGTTTTCGTTATGTCGTTAAAATCTGTATCATCATGATACTTGAAATAGCTTTTAAAAGCTGAGAAGTAAACTGTGATCATCCTGATCCAGGCAAATTTAATTTTATTGTCGTCCCGTATTTAAAGGAAAAGAATAAATATTTTATGGAATTAAGTTAACTTTTATTTTGATTGTACAAATTGTATGTACAGTTTATTTGAATTTAAATTGTCACAACCCGTGATAGATTTTAGAATGTTAAAGTAGAATAACATATTTTCAATATTGTTATTGATTTTGGTATGCTGAATATTTTAAAAATTTAAATATTTAGTCTTGTTTCTAAAAACAATTTGCGTTTCTAACGTTATTATATTATATTATCATTATATTATTGTCTGAAAGTGAAACACCATATTACAAATTGATTTAAATTCCATTGTGTATTTAAGTGTAAAAGTGTATATTTAATGCACAAACAGAAGTTCTTTACGAAACTGAAAGTGTGTTTTAAGTAAAAATTACAAAAAAAGAATTGAAAACTGTGTGTTTTAAACCTTTGCATATTGTGAATAAAACTGCATATTGTGTTCGTAAATCATTACATTGTATTTAAAATTATATTTCATTCAGAATATAGCATGACATAGATATGTATGTAAATATTTTATGAAAGGAAATATTGAATCTATCCTGGTATTGCATAGTTTCGTTTCTGATTCTTTCTTTCTGTTATCAATGAGTCAGCCATGAACGTATTTTATTAAAACCGGAAATCGGTTTAGAAAGAGATTCCAGTTAATGCGTATTTTTTTCTTTTCTCTTCAAAACAGAATAAATGATTCTTTTAGAATATTCCTTTCTTATGAATAATGGTCGGATAAATGTAATTTTTTTTTTCCTTTCTTTTCTTGAAGAATCAAATTGTATTAAATATTCTGCACGGGTATATTTTATTTTTAGTGCTATTTGAATATTAATGAAAATAAATCGTCAGAATTAGTGTGATCTATAAAAAGTATATATGTTTTTGAGTAAATAAAAGAATACGCAGCTGTTCATGAATAAGTATGTTTTTATGAAAAAGAATTTGTGGTAATGAATAAAATTATCTGTTTTGCATTTTTGTGTTAACCCAATATAAAAAGAAATACTTTTTTAAAGAGTTGTGAATCTAAGAAAGAACTTAAATCATTTCATAAATTAAAAATTTTTATTCTGGTGAGTAAAGGAAGAAATAGGACCTATTTTGTGTTTTATTATTAATCCTTTTGATTGTGTTAGAGAATTAAAAAGAATATTAAAATGTTGTATATTAAATTATTATTATAGAGAATATTAAAAATTTTGAAGTTTGATTTTTACATTTCAATAATTTTGTAAAATTTTAAACGTTTTTTTTTATTGAGTGTAATGTAAACTATTTTATGAAAACATTTTAAACAAGTCTGACAACTAAAGTGAAATTTTTAATTTTGGACTTTAACATTTTTCAAAAAAATATTTGCTGAAAACATATTTTGTGCTGACTTTTGAATTAAAACAAACTTTGCATCCAACATGGCAGCATACCTCCAATGAGCTAGAAAGGTAGATTTAGTGAATCTGGCTGAAGAACGAGGCTTGGAAGTGGGGGATAGCTTAAAAATAGCACAGCTTGTAGACCTTATTACAAAAGATCCAAATTACGATGAAACTGTTGTGAAGGATATGCTACAAAACATCACAGACGAACGTGTCCAGAAGAAACAGCAATTTGAGCTTGAAAAACTCCGACTCCAAATAGAATGCCAACGGTTGGCCTCAGAAAAGAATCATTCCTCAAAAGTAGATGTAAATACTTTCAGCGCTCTACTACCTTAATTCGATCCCAAACAACAAGAACTCGGAACGTTCTTCACGGTTTTCGAGAAACAAGTAAAGTTCATGAACATACCCGAATCTTCATGGATTCCCTATCTGTTAGGCACCCTGACAACGGACATTTCAGCTCTGATTGTCCGCGAACCTGAAGAATCCCAAGAATATATGAAGGTAAAAGAAATGCTCCTGAAACGATTCAAATTTACTGGTGAAAAATTCCGTCAACTATTAATACAACACAAAAGAGATCCAGAGAAAACTTGGCGAGATTTCTTCTTCGACATAAGCGGCTACTTCGATTGCTGGTTAGCGGAACTGGATGTTCGTGATTTTGAGAAATTAAATCAACTTATCATCACTGATCAAATCAAAAAGAAAGTGCCTCCTGAAATAAAGGAGCACTTTATCGACATTTGGACAGAATGGATCACCCCGATGGATTTAGTGGAGAAATTAGATGCATACGAAAATGCCCATCATGGTATAAAGAAGCCAAATCTTTCTCTGCATCAAAAGAAGCAATTGCCTCTTAAACACTCACCTGAGGAAAGAAGAACTCGATTTTCAAAGTCTGAGAATATTAAAGAAGCGAAACCTGAAGTTGCATGTTATGGATGTGGCACACCCGGTGTCATAAAACCAAAATGCCCTACCTTTAAAGGAAAAGACAAGAAACAAGGTATTCTTAGCTCTGTGATACTTCAATCGGCTTCTATTGCAACTACCCAGTTGGCGAACCTAAAAGTGACCATTAATGGAAAAATGGTTACTGCGTGCGCAGATACTGCTGCCACTCATTCGATTGCTGGAGAAACTCTATACCAAGTCTTAAAAGAACAAGGGACCACCTTTGAAACCAGTATTCTGCTAATGTCTTTGGCAGACGGAAGCAAGACGACAAGAGAAGTCCACACCACCCATGTGAAAGTTCGTCTTGGAGGTCGAACATTACCTCTGAACTTTGTTGCCATCCCTGAGGCAAAAGAGAACAACACCTTATTCGGAATAGATTTTTTGGAATCCTCCGGGATCGTTCTTGATATGAAAAGGAAGTCCTGGTTCTTTGGAAATAATCCTCGAAGACGGTTTCCTTTCGTGAAGAATATACAAGAAGCCTGGACCTCTTTGCAAACAAGTGCTTCTAAAATGGTTGCACCGTTAACCATAAATCCAAACGATCACCCAGATCACATGTATGAAGATAAAGATACTTATATGACTCCCGTTCAGAATAAGAAATTGAAAGATCATCCTGATCATCTGTATGAGAAAAAAGTGACACTTCTGAATTCCGAACAGAATAATAAAATGAATGATCATCCCGATCACTTGCGTGAAGATGAAGGTACTCATCTAGCTGCTGACCAAAGAAACAAGTTAAATGAACTTTTATCTTAATATGAATCCATTTTCCGTCTAGGGGGAGAGGTAACTCCATTTATCGAACATTACATCGATACCCAAAACCACTTCCGTGTGTCTGTACCTCCTTACCGAGTATCACCAGCCAGAAAAGAAATCATGAAGAATGAAATAGAAAGACTCTTAGAGGAAGACATTATCGAGCCCTGCGAATCTCCATATGCAGCTCCTGTTGTGCTTATACCCAAACCCAATGGTACTTATAGATTCTGCGTGGACTATAGAAAATTTAATTCCGTCACCAAGACGGATTGCTACCCTCTTCCTCGCATCGATGATCTTCTTCAAGACGCAAAGCACACTCGCTATATGTCAACAATCGATTTAAAAGCTGGTTATCACCAAGTTAATGTTGCTGCTAATGACAGAGACAAAACAGCTTTTACTTGTACTTTTGGAACGTACCGTTTTAAACGAATGCCATTTGGACTAAAGAACGCCCCAGCGACTTTTCAGAGACTGATAGACAAGTTTCGAAGTGGGCTTAACGACATTTTTCTTCTGTCTTATCTTGACGATATTATTAGGTTGGTGCGTATGAAATGTCGGATTCTCTTTACATGCGGACGTTTGTCTCCCTGTTTTCGTTATACTTTTGTCTTTGGCATAATCTCATTCATAGTCGTATTGTCCATTGCCAGAGACTCATTTCAGCAAAATAGGTTTTCTCGAAGGTCTTCCCTTTTGTTATTTCTTTTGAGTTTATTGCCGATATGAATTCTGCCGACATTCGCGTCATTTTCTTATATGAGTACAAACTTGGTAATAGTGCTGCAAAAGCTGCACGCAACATAAACCAAGCGTTTGGGGAGAATACGGTTAACGATCGGAAAGTGCAGCGTTGGTTCGAAAAATTTCGGACTGGCGATTTTTCACTGCAAAATGAGCCGCGCGGAAGACCCAAAACGTCTGTGAAGAATGATGACCTGAAGGCTCTAGTGGAAGCGGATCCAGCCGTATCCACGAAGGAACTTGCTATCAGGATGAAAGTTGACCATACAACGATATTGAGACACCTTTCTGAGATTGGCAAGGTTAAGAAGATGGACAAGTGGGTACCGCACGCACTGACAGAGCGAAATAAGTTTTGAATATGAAGTTTTGCAGCATCCACCATATTCACCGGATCTCTCGCCGACCGATTTTCATTTTTTCAAGCATTTAGAGCTGTTTTTAAGGGGCAAACACTATGAAAATGAAGACAGTCTAAAAAACTCGATATCAGAGGTTATTAATTCTAAAGACCAAAATTTTTTTAAGACAGGCATCTACGCTTTAAAATCTCGTTGGGAGAAGTGTATTGAAGCGAATGGAGCATACTTTGAGTGAATAAACAGCTTTTGAAGAAAGATATGCAGTTTTATACAATCACTTAAGAATCCGACATTTCATACGCACCAACCTAATATTTTGCTTTCAGAGACATTTGAAGAGCATTTAAAGAACATGGAAGACCTTTTCCAAAGACTGATACTGTTTAAGCTAACAGCTAACAGAGCAAAATGCAATTTTGCCTGTTCAAAAGTAAAATATTTAGGCCATTACATCACCCCTGAAGGTCTACAGGTTGATCCTGCCAAAACTGCAGCTATTCAGGACATGCCAGAACCTCGAACTGTAAAGCAAGTACAGCTTTTTCTGCAAACGTGTTCCTGGTATCGCCGATTCATTCCAAACTTTTCTGAAATTGCCAGACCTCTGAGCAATCTAACCAAAAAGTCATCATCTTGGCACTGGAATGAAAATGAACAAACTGCTTTCAATGAGTTGAAGACGTTGCTGACTCAACCACCTACGTTAAGGCCGTGCGACCCAACTGAACCGTACGTCCTGCGTACTGATGCTAGTGCATATGCCTTAGGAGCTGTCCTTCTCCAAGGGCAGACTGTTGAAAAGCAACATCCAATTGAATATGCAAGCCGACTACTAACAGAGGCTGAACGCAACTATACCACCACCGAGCGAGAAGCCTTTGCTATCGTTTGGGCTTTAGGAAAATTTAGATGCTACGTTGAGGGACAAGAAGTTACTGTTGCCACAGATCCTCAGGCATTGCGATGGCTCGTGTTTGAAGTCCCCATCTGGAAGACTTGCTCGTTGGGCTCTTCAACTCCAGGAATTCAACCTCCATATTGAATATGTCCCTGGGAAAAGCAAGGTAGTAGCTGATATGTTATCTCGCCCAGTCTGCCACCAAGGAGACAACCCTTGTGAAATATGTGCTGTGTCTATCGACCAACCCACAATTGTCTCAGTAGACTTTCCGACCAAAAGTCCAAAGAAAATCAACTGCAAGATGAAAACTTAAGGAAAATCATAACTGCACTAGAAGAAGTCAACCCGACTGAAGATTATAGAAACTGGACAGATCGAGGATTTCTAATGAATAGAGGTGTCCTTTATAAATATGCCCCAGATTCGGAATCTGATGAAGCCCAATTAGTCATTCCGGAACATGAAAGGGAGCAAATTCTAAAAATTCATCATGATAATCCCACTGCAGGTCATTATGGTGCCGATGGCACTTTTGACAGAATTTCTCGACGTTACTACTGGACTGGCATGCGGAGATACATAACTAATTATGTAAAGGATTGCATTGAATGCATGCGATATAAACCCTCCAACCAGAACCCCTCTGGTCTTCTCCAAACACCAGTTCCTTCCCAAAGATTTGAGACCTTAGCGATCGATTTGTTCGGCCTTCTTCCAGCCAGTCATGGCAAGAAATGAATCTATATTGTGGAAGATGTTACCACCAAATAGGTTGAATTATTTGCATTGGAAAATGCAACTGCCAAAGAATGTGCTATCACCCTGGTAGAAGAAATTTTCTTGAGATTTGACATTCCTCGTCGAATCATCAGCGACAATGGATCCCAATTCGTATCCGCGGTGGTGCAACAACTTTGCTATTTAATGGACATTAATCAATCTCTGATCCCAATGTACCACCCGCAAGCAAACCCTGTGGAGCGAAAGCACCGAGATTTAAAACCTCCGTCTTGCCATTTTAGTAAATAACCGACATGTTACTTGGTCAGAAAAACTCCCATCCATACGTTTTGCATTAAACACCTCCAAGTGTATTTCAACTGGAAAAACTGCTGCTTTTCTCAATTTTGGCCGAGAACTGCGTACCATCGACGATGTTACCAACGACTTCCGTGGTATTATTGAAAATGACAACTTTGTTGCAGAAATGACTCCATATTTGCAAAGGTTAGAAAGATATACCTCTGAAGCCAAAGAGGTCATGCTCGAGCGGCAAGACCGAACTAAATTCTATGTAGACCAAAAACGAAAACCTGCTCCTTTATACAAATCTGTAGATTTGGTCTTAGTTACCAAACGAAATTTAAGTAATAAAAGTGCTGGCGTTGCTTCAAAATTTATGCCACGTCGAGATGGACCGTTTGTCATTGTTGCACAAAGGTCTCCAGTGTCCTATTCTGTAGCAAACCCGGATTCTCCAGACAAGTCAATAGGTGTCTATCACACCTCTGCTTTGACTCCTTTTCGTGGCAAAGAAACCTCTCCGATCGCAAATCTTAGAAAAAGAGGTCGACCTTCAAAAGCAAACCATAATTATGGTAAACGACTCTGTGGAAACCCACGTAAATCTCCCCTTCCAGCCATTCCTCGTGCACAAGTGCCAGATGTTTCAAGGAAAGCTTCTCCAGCTGACCCCTGGTCGGGACGTCTTCAGGGTCAGAAGGGGAGGCTGTAACAAACCTATTTCACCACAGCACCAAAGACTTTCCAGTGCTGCCATCTATACAAAAACACTCGTCAGAGCTTAACTTCCCAAGCGAGCTCAGTTGGTTTTATGGACTTGAGAGGTGCTGCAACACTTTTATGACCTCCCTTAGTTGTAATTGTGTTAGTTACTTTAATCATGTATTTTGTTTGTGTTCTTTTTGTTTTCTTTAATTGTTTTGTGTGCAAGCTAGTATTTTATGTCATTAAATATATTTGCACTAAAATGGTGTTTTTCTTGTACCCCATCCCTACAAATAAATAGCTTAGCCACATTCTTTTGTTTCCCCTCTGACAGTTGCCTTTTTTTCTGGAAATTCGATTTGTCAGGTGCAACCAAGCGTCCTATTGACCGGGGGTAAATCATTTGTTCTGCAAAAGTTCTTTGCTTTCAAGCCGCAGAGCAAGCTTTTGGATTTTTTGAGCTTCGAAAGCAATTATTGACTGCACTTATTTGTACATAGCGGTTGATCGTCACTAACCACTCCATTCTTTTGTTTCACCCGAAGGTGCCCTGTGGGTTAAAAAGTCTAGAAAATTTGCTGGACCAAATATTTTTCTAGCTGTTTCTCTGACAAGCTGTCACACCATTCTACTCCAGGTAATTCCTTTTTTGTGTGTTATTCCGATGTCAGAATATTTAGTTTGAGATTTTTAAACAAAGTACTTGAACTTTCAAAGCTGTGGACCGTTCCATATTCTTTCTGATGGAATCAAATGTTTAAAACTTTCTCGTCATTCTATTATGTCATTATAAGTCATGTATTCTAGAAATTTCCATTATAAGTCATGTATTCCAGAAATTTCCATTATAAGTCATGTATTCCAAAGTCATATAATTTGAATATGTTTAATTTAGTTTTATTATATTTATAAGAAGAAATTTTAAGTAGAAGTTGTCAATCGGCAAAACGTGCGTTAAATTATTAACAATTTTTCAGTCTTTTGATTGAAGATCTTTTTAAAATCGAGATTGATTTAAAAAAAAATGGTTTTGTTCACTGCAAAGCTTTTTGTTTTGCCCTAAATTATCTTTTGTAGCTTTTATCAGCTTTTAAATTTTTATGTTTTTTTAAGGTGCACTACGATGAAATTTTCATTCGCATATCATTTTACACGCAGCTCATTTATTTTTTATTTATATATTAATATTTTATAATAAAAATAATATAATATTTATGTTAAATTGCGAAATCTGGTAACTAAAAAAAGATGTAGTTTTTTTAATTAAAAATATATGAAAGTTACTAACATACAGAAAAATTATTTTATCATTTGAGGTGAGAGATTTCATTTCATAAAATTTTAAAAAAAGCATAAATATAAGCAAATAAACGTTTTAATCAGATAAATAATATTACTATGCTTATTGGTTTTATTAATGTAATGAAAATTATACACCTTTCGATGTTTCGGATCACTTGCAACTAAAACAAATGCAGAGAATGAAGCCAAATTTCTTTATTCGATGTCTTGAGGAGATTAATACCATAGAAAATAGTTGTTGCAATACCCTATACTCAGGGAATATCAAAAAATTAAAAATGTTGCATTTGGCCTTGCGGACTAAAATATCAATATGGGAAAAAAATTGTTATTTATTTATTATATGTCATTTAATTCAATATGAGTATTTTTTATAAATCAAACATTAATGAAATTTTACGTTATCCATTTTCCCTGTATTTATTTAAATGATCCCCCCATCTATACTCTAAGAGAGCGAGTTTCCCCCATCGGTTACTTCTGCTTCTATTTTCTGATTTTGTGGGAGAGGGGATCATCCCTCCATATCTTCCTTTGTCTGTAAACAAATTTGTTTCGTTTTCTTCCATTAGTTTTAGCTTTATGCACCACCAGAAAAGGATATTATTTATTATATTCCACATCATCCCCAAATTATAAATTTACCATTTGCTTGGCGCAGTATGATCAGATATGGTTCTTGCGCCAAAAAACTCTAACTAACCACCCCAAATTATATAAAAAAAATAAGAATGACTCTAATATTTACGAAATTCTGCCCTTCTATGAAACAGAAAACATTTATGTTTAAATAAAGCCAAACAGACACAGAATAATTTAAAACACACGAAAGAATAAAGACTGCTCCCCGAAAACAAGTTATTTCTTTCAGATGAATCGTATACTTTTATTCACTTGAAAATAACTCTCTTTATTCCTTAGAAAATAACTTACGGAGCCGAGGCAGGAAAATCCACCCTGTGGTCTGAGATAATTAAGAGATCGTGTTTGCCGTTGACATGCTTTTCCCCATGGTTAGGAAGATCCCACTGTCCATGTAAAAAGGAACCAACTTAGTTAATTGGAAATCCGAGTTCTGTCTTTTGCTCCAAGTGACAGGTTACGCTCTGCGGTTCGTGCAATATTTTCTGGCTTGCGGGTAGGCTGTTTAATTAGCTAATCTCCTTGGGATCGACGAAAGGTTGTCAGCTTTTAGGATTTCGCTCAATATTCCAATAATATCCCTAACCCTTCCCAGAAACTCTAAGGTAAATGCGAGTCTAAAAATATCCAAAGCCGAATTATAAAAGCTAATTTATATCCAACATGTAACCAACGTATATCGTGTTACTTAGAAGCCAAAGCTTGGTAATAACCAATAAGCGGTAACTTCGGAAACGTTTTATAGTTAATAAACATTTCCAAGAATTTTTAGGGGAAAATTGAATAATCCTTTAAAGCACGTTCAAAGCTTGGCTTTCGTGTTTCAGAAATATGCTGGATTTTAGAAGGATTAGGCGATCGGCATTAATTGGCCAGTCCAAAAGTTTTCAGTTGATTAAAATAGATTAGTTTATGAGCTGAATAGAGAAGAAAGTACGTTTTAGAAGCTTAATAATGACTTGTGTTTTTTTTAGAGTAATTGAACGAAAATGAGAGTTTTGATCGTAATTTTTTGAAACAAAAATTTATTTTAGAGTTTTCACGGTTACGAGCTTGAAACGGCAAATATAGCAAAAACTGTCGATATCAATTCTCTCTAAAATTTTTCAATGAACAAAAATAGGTTAGTTTATGAGTTGAATAGATAAGGAAAGACAGTTTAAAAGCTTAATAATCAGTTATGGTTTATTTAGAATAATAGAACGAAAATCAGAGTTTTGATCGTAATTTTTCAAAACAAAAATTCTTTTAGAGCTTTCACCGTTACAAGCTTAAAACGGCAAATATAGTAAAACTGGGAATTTCCCAATATATAAAGTACTTGAATGCATGAAGAAGTTCAAGTTTCATGATGACAAATTGAATAAATACCACAAGTTTATAATTATTTTGGGTGACAGTTTTAATAAATATTCAATAATACTTTCAAATTAAACATTATGTTTGAAAATGTTTAAGAAAAGAGCGTTTATTTGTGAGGATATGGATATTTGGAAGATAATTTTATTGCAAATTACAAGTCAATTTTTTTCCTAAAGTTCTTTGCAAAGAGTACAACTCTCTCCACTGAGTATCGACTTAAAATTGTGCTTCTATCTAACATGAACCCTGGGGTATTAGAAAAATTAATATCTTATCTTTATTTATTTTATCATAATTGTACTCCATAATAATAAATAAAAGTTCTTAATTCGTCAGGAAATCTAAGCATCAAATGAAAATGTCTTCTAGATACATCCTGCTTTATTCAGTAAGTTAAATCCTACTAGAAAAAAAAGAAAAATAATTTCATGTTTGTGGAAATTTTTGCTTTATGGGTATTTATTATTAGTTTTTAATTCTAAGAGTTGATAAAATTAATTCTTTCAATCATTTATTGATTTCTTTTTTATTACAGAATTTTCAATCAATGCTGTAGAGTTATAATAACATGTATTAATAGAGTTATAATATGCATTGTATAATAACGAAAGCGTAAAAATGGTATTAAATGGGAAACTGTCTTTGATTTTACAATAGCTTCCCATGAACAAGTACAAATTAATTCCGCTATGCCGGGAAAAAATAAAACATATATCGAGAAAATTCAACATACACTGCATATTATGAATGTGAATGGGCTAGTACTTTTCCATTACGATATATTTCACAGCTTGCATTTGATATAACATAATTTATCAAATGATTGATTTGATAGTTTCATTTTACAGAAATTGATAACACTGCTTCAGATACGTAATAAGAAGAAATAGACTGAGAAAAATATCCAATATTTTTACGTTCTTGTTTTGTACTATTTTAATGTGAATCCTTTCTTATCCTGTCTAGGGTGGTTGAATGGTTATGGCATCAGAACTCTACACTCTTTGCGAGAGTTTTGTGAAACATGAAAGTAGTTGTCGCTGTTTTGTTTCTGGGAAGTTTTGTGAAACACGAAAGCAGTTGTTGCTGTTTGTTTCTTGGAAGTTTTGTGAAACATCAA
>JAPMOQ010047785.1:86560-99253 GCA_026543055.1 Argiope trifasciata | reverse complement strand
TTTTTTGTTTCACGAAATAACATTTTGCGCCTTTAGCACCTTCTTTCACCCTTTGTTCTTTAATAGAGTTATCCTTAGCCTACTGAATCATGCAGTAAATTCCCTGAGCTGCTTCTGTTGATTTCATAATTTACAATCCTTTCTGTTAAAGAATCGAGCCTACTTTTGAAGTTTATTATTTTTATATTGTCAGAGTTTTAAAAGCTGGGATGTGAAAAGAATCTTTTCTAGGACGTTATTAAGTGCATCATCGGCTTATGACACTGATACGGATTTCAAGTTTTACTTCACTTTCTATTATTTTTCCACTCGAAATAATTTTTGCCAACATTAAATCACTCCTAATTTATACATTTGTGCAGTCGTCTGTGGGCGGGAAATCAACTTACATGCGATTGGTTCAGTAGATTACATAGTAAATTGGATACGTTATAACTGTTAAACTTTGTGTGTGTGTGTGTGTGTGTGTGTGTGTGTTATTTTATCATATGCTTGGCCGAGGAGAAGATACTTTTGAATTTTTAATTTAACTCTGTTTATTTCACGACATGAGGCATATTATGTACAAGCAAGAAGCAACAAATATGACAGTCTACATCAAGACACAAGTACAGAAAGAAAAGAGACCGAAAATTCCCCTTTATTCGTTTTTACAAATGGGATTTTGATAGGGATTTTTCTAGGATGGGTCATTTTAGGATAGGGAAATTTAAGTATATTTTAAAAAAGTTTGCAAATATTAAGGATTTTTATCCCTTCATTCGGAGTATGAGAGCCTGCTGATTTCAAAGTTTTCAATAGTTCTTGTTGAAAGTAATTAAATAAAAATTTAGAATGAATCTACTGTGTATTGAAATACGATAAAAATTAGGAAATTAAGTAGGTTTAAATTAGATTACCAGATATTATTACATATATATACTTTGAGTGAGAGAAATTTTTAATTGATAAATAAGGTTTTTATCCACTTTTGTAAGTGGCATAGGGTCATGAGTAGATAAAATATGAGAATATTTGATGTTCTCTAGCTCATTCTTTGCTCTTTTGATTTTTGAACATTTTTAACATCAGATTTTTAAAAAATATCACTTCTAAAATATTCACAGAAAAATTTTAACAACGTGCGAAACAGTCTCCAGAAAATCCTTCCACTTTCTTCTTAACAGAGAGAGAATAAAGAAATCTCTTCAGAGGATAAAAGAAATCGAACAAAATTTAGCTCTAGAAGAAAGTTGAATTGGGCGAATCCTTCCAAATCAGCTGTCACTCGAATTCCAAAGAGTCCTTCCTATTTAGAGGGAATATTTTTGGATACCAAGAGCTTCAAATTGTATGTGAAAAGATTCGCTGAATGGATACAAATCGGAAGGAAATCTTTCTTTCGTCTCCAGATATCTTCTAGACACGTGCATCATAATTCTAAGATTTTATGCAGAGGCTTTTAGAATATTTTTGGCATCTGAAAGATGTTAATTTATTCTCTGGAAATGTTTTTGTGCACAAAAATAATATGAATCCATTTGCACGTTGGCTAAATTTAATCAACGCTCAAATTTAGGTTTTATTTTTTCAATTCCTACTATTAGTTAACACTCTCCCTATATTTATTTATCTTGTTCAAATTTTCAATCGTTAATAAAATACTTTTTATTCATCCACTTAAGTTCAAATATTTTTTTAAAACTTGTAGTGGATGACACTTGTTGCTAATATAGGTTTTTTTCCAAATATTTGCTCATTAATTAAATTGAATTAATTTTTAATATAAATAAAGTTTTAGCAGTTTATAATGAAAGTTGAAATCAACAGGCAGTAGCTCAATCGGTAAAATGCAAGGATTTTAGTATTTTTCCCTTGATAGTAAAGAATGCGAGTTTACTTCTTACGATGAGAAGTTATAGACCACCTCAGGTTAATAAATTAGAGATGAAAAAAATAGAAAATGAATAAATGGTAACAAACAAAAATAATTGCCCAACACCATATATAGAAAAATAAATGGAAAATTCGTTTTCAGTTTTGTTACTTAATATTGTGATTCTGTTATATGTATATACATATTTATATTAATTGTAGTTACTTAATAAAAATTAATTAAAATTCAATTTTTCTTTGCTGACCTAAGTAGGTATTGACTTTTTAAAAGGAACTTTTTATATTATTTTTTTAATTTAAAAAATATATATTAGAATAACTATGTAACGCATTTTTAGTAACTAAATAACTAATAAAATGTTAAAATTGAATTAAAGAGTTATGCTTTAAATTTAATAGGTTCAAAATTCAGTCAAAAGTTAACACGCACACACATTTTTATGAAAAAATTTATATTTATTTAAAAATGTATTGTTTATCATGCAAAAAATTAAATTTAAAGTATTAAAATTACTTATACAAAAAAGTATGTTATTAAAATAGTTTTAAAAAAATCAAAGAATCATTCTCCTAGCCCAATGAACTTTCATTATCTCACCAATTTTTATTTTATACAAATTGGTATATACAGAGTTCCTCAGAATTAAAGTGCTATATTTTTAAACCGAAAAACTATGTTTATATGAATGACAAATGACTAAAATATATCTGGTTTATTGATTACGCCACATTACATGACTGAGTTTCCGTGAACCTTCGTCCCTTACCATCGCCTGAAAATGAAAAATTTTAGACACCATTAAGTAATTTCTCTAAATCATTCAAAACCTACAAAAGAAATGAAACAGAAAATCCTAAAAGTAAAGGTAGAATATATCAGTGTCTTACTGTTACTGTATTTCAAAGTCGGTTAAGATATTTTTTAAAGAATTAATAAAAATCGAAGGAAAAATTCTATAGAAAGGAATTTGGTATTTCTAAAGGATTGCAAAATAAAATTCTCATTGCTTTTAGTTCTCCTAATAACAGCTATATGATTAATAGAGCAGCGGCTTCGTCTTCTTGCATGCAGCCGACCACCCCGCCACCACTGAACGTAGCAGTATTGACAAGATTCATTGTGGTAGACTGCTGAATAAGTATTGTCCAACTTTACATTGACCGAACAGTCAAATTAACATTCCTTTCGGGTTAGTAAATAGCTGTCTTTCTCCCCATCTGCATATTCTCAAACAGTTGGAATGAAACTATCCATCTTTCACATCATATCCTTCAGTGTTTTGAGATTACTTGTTACCATCAGTACTGCACTTAAATCATTATTGACAATCGTCAGCTCCTTCCTTAACTCTGAGATCTCTATACATTCCATTAGATAGTGGTAAACCGTACCAATTTTTCCACAAATGCATTTATTTTCCTGCATTCTTCCAAATCTTTGGAAATATGCATTAAATCTCCCATGTCCAGATATTATTTGGATTATAAGTGGCTGGTGTCTTCTTATTTTAATTACAGGATTAGGAATAAAGTCGAAAGTTACTCTCCATTTTTTGGGCATATACCATCTGTCAAACAATTGTAGTTTTATTTCTTCTCTCATTACCCCTCTTAAAACACCACTTGATTTGGGGTGATAGAACAACGTCTATACGACTCATCGACTAATATGACTTATCAACGAGTGTTTATTGCTTTTTTCAAAAGCCTTCAGATCATCTAAGGATTTCTCCTGCAGTCAGAAATAGTAAAAAAAAATTTTTCTTGTTTAATTCCTTTCAGCAACATCTTTGGCTCATTTTGGTTGAAACAGAAGTATGAAATCTTTCATGGGAAAACTTTAGTTCGATACATACAAATTTCATTCAATATTCAAAAACTAATTTTTATCGAAACGCGAATTCTGAAAAAATAAACATGCTATATATAGATTTACGGCATACTGAAGTTAGGTATGTGAGAGATTCCATCGCATTTATAATTATTGTTAATTTGCAAAATTTTGAACAATTTGCAATGCTTTTAAGATGAATTGACTTATTATTCATTAACAACACTTACATAAAATAAAGTTATTTTATTTTACCCGTGATTTCCTTGTTCACCAAGTCGTGGAGATTTAATTAAATGATTGTTAGAAAATAGGAAGTTTTCATAATTAGAAATTTAAGCCTGCACCTAAGTGGATTTTACAAGAGCATCTTCTGTGCTTTAACGTTGAACAACTTGCAATACTTTTCAAATGAAGTGAGTTATATTTCATAGACAACACTTAAATACTTAAATAAATTTACGCTCTTAAGCACTAAAATAGCATCTTATAATATTCTTATATTCAGCCTTTCAACCTGTTCAATACACAACGGCATACAATAATTAAGCCATGATTTCTGCAATAAGTCGTCAAGTTTCAATTAAAGGATTGTTGGAAAATATTAAGTTTCCTGATTAGAAATTTAAGACTGCACGTAACTGGATTTTACAAGAACATAGACTCGATAATGAACTTTCTGTCCTTTAAATTAATAACTTCCATTTGCATTGTAATTCTATATTAAGAATAGGATAAATTCAGGTTTATTAAAGCGAAATATGTCCCAAATATGTATCAAGTGAGTTGGTTCAGAAGGAAGGGTTAGCTAAAATAGGATCCCATTTTACTAGGTTAATTGCTTAAAAAGCACAGTTTTCATCAACAATCAATGCAATTCTCCCTAGTTATATTTATTTCGATGCTTGTCCTTTTTTTATACCTAATATTAATCGCTTCACCCATTTATTTCATTTACTCTATAATAAGATGACACAGTCTATTTTTGAAATATTTTTTAATTTTTATTTAAACAGAAATTAAATGAATACTTGCCTAATATATGTATACAAAGTTTTAATATCAAATTATAAACATTATGAATGGTTTATTTTTAGTCTACTACTATCGAAATTCGATAAATCGATGTACGTATGGCATACGCGCTAAACAGTTAAGCGGTCAATCATGCGATTCAGCCACGAATTATACATTAAAACTTATCCTTTTCTTCAATAATTTTTTTAAGTATTCTTTTAATTATTCAATTTAAATGCCATTAAAGGGGATAGTAAACTTTAAAATTAGAGAAAAATGGCCAAAATATGCTATCCCCTTTTTTGATATTTGATCTCCAGAGACTAAAATAGCATTATAAAACGCACTGGTAAATAAAATTAATAATTTATGTTTTTAGAGATGCATGTATTGTTTTAATGACTTTTTCTCAAAACGATGTTAATATCAGATTAAAATTTCTTCAAAATGTTTTGGTGTTTACATTTTTGAGTAAATAATATATTATTAATAATAAAGATCCTCGTAAAACTTTAAAATAAAATTGATAATGAATATTTTGTTTCGAGCTCCTTCAGATAATTAAAAATCAGTTTAAAATCAGAAAAACATAAAATTCTTATGAAATTTCATAGGGTGTAAAAGTATTTCTAAAAAATTAGCTTTTGAATGAATTTGTAACCCAAAACCTAGTCTCCTCTAAATATATTTTTATTCAAAAATAAGAAAAAATAAATATAATTAAAAAATTATTTAGTCTAAATTGTTTTTATATGTTATAATTTAACATTTTTTTTAAATCTTCCATTTCATTTTATATTTTCTAAATATATTTCTAGTTCTAACCAAATACTATAGCTAAATTCTACATGTATAAGAATTTTTAAAGTCTAAATTTTTGAGTAAATAATATAATATTAATAAGAAAGACTCTTGCAAACCTGTAAAATAAAACTGATTATAAATATTTTGTTTCGAGTTCTTTTAAATATTTAAAAATCAATTTTAGATCAGAAAACACAAAATTCTTATAAAAATTCATTGGGCAGAAAAGTATTTCTAAAAAATTATCTTTTGAAGGAATTTGCAACCCAAAACCTAGTCTCCTCCAATATCCTCCAATAGTCTCCTCTCCTATATTTTTATTCAACAATGAGGAAAAATAAATATAATTAAAAAAATTTTTAGTCTAAATTGTTTTAAAAAATTTTAAAAGTTGTAATTTAACTTTTTTTTTTTAAAATCCTCCAATTTATTTTATATTTTCGTAACCAAATACTATAGCTGAATTCTACATGTATAAGAATTTTTGGAGTACTAATATAATATTAATAATAAAGATTCTTGTAAAACTTTAAAACAAAACTGATTATAAATAGTTTGTTTCGAGTTCTTTTAAATACTTAAAAATCAATTTTAGATTAGAAAACGTACAATTCTTATGAACAGTGGATGGAAAAGTATTTCTAAAAAATTAACTTTTGAAGGAATTTGCAAAACAAAACCCAATTTCCCCAAAATATATTTTTATACAACAGTAAGGAAAAATAAATATAAAAATATTTAGTCTAAATTGTTTTTAAAATTTTAAAGTTATGATTTAACTTTAAAAAAATCCTATTTTTCATTTTTAAAAGTTTACTAAATACATTTCTAGTTCTAATCAAATAAAAAACCTAAACCCTGCATGCATTTGATATCTCTTAAATCAATAATTCGCAAAAACATTTGATAAAGTTCCCTACCTCTTTTATTACTACCTTTACCTCTTTAAGAAGATTACAAAAATAGTCCACTTAAAGTTAATATAAAAGTCTTAATCTTAAGTCGTAGAATATTTTCTAATTTATCCGGACTGTGTGTACCTCCCTTATGACAACTTGTTTAAATAGAATTGTTATTGTAACAACAAAAAATTATGATTTTTCTTATGATAATATACGGGGTGATCAGCGAATAAGCTCTGATTTCAAAATTAAATATCTCTACAAAAAAGATAGATAGAATTATGCGGTAAACTGTACGTTTAGTAGCAAAACTGTAAAAATATTCTACAAAAGTCAGAAAATTTAGTTAAAATCGTTGACAGATGGCGATCAGAGCTGAAAACTCTTTCTCTGAAAGGAGTCTTAAAAAAAAACAATAACGTGATGTGGTCTTTGCAATTAAAATGCAATTTTTTCAAAATGTTCACCGTTCGAAACAATGACGTGGCGTAATCGAACAATGAAATTTGACATCCGTCTTGCAATATCCCAACGGAAATGGAATCACATGCAACACCAATCAACAATTCAAGCTCAGCTAGAGTGGCGGGATTGTTTCTATAACCAGTGTCTTTCAATGGTCCCCAGAGAAAGAAGTCACAAGGAGTCAAATCGGAGTCAGTCACACTGAAAGCGTCTATGGGCATAGTGATTAGAGCGCCATCTGTTAATGATTTTCGTAATTAAATTTTCTAAACTTTTGTACAGCATTTTTACAGTTTTGCTAATAAACGTACAGTTTACCGCATAATTCTATCGATCATTGTTGTAGAGATATTTAATTTTGAAATCAGGGATTACTCGCTGATCATCCAGTAGAATTGTTGTTACAATTAGTAGGTAATAATAATTATTTTTTAATCTCACTCTATACGTGACCCTATTTTCGTTTTAAAAGATTTATAGTAATCTCTAAAGTGAAAAATTAAAATTAAACCAGCTTGAGCAGTCTCTCTAAAACTTTCTCGCATACTAAGAAAAGGTGTTATCCCCCTCTCCTACCACTGAAAAAAATTAAAGACCTTGAATTAGGTAGAGAACACCTTACATGGCAATAGCTTAGTTTAATACAATGGTTATCAATCTTTTGGGTGAATTCAGCATTTTTACAGAATATATTACGTGAGTTTGGGCGACTAATCGCAGTTATAGTTTGTGTTTTAGACATACTTTTCTCAACCGATTGAACCAAATTTTGACACAGATCTATAATTGTAGTAATAAAATCACATACTGAATTTTTGATATATTTAAGCTATTGCGTGTTTGAATTATTGCAGTTGAGTGGTTCTGAAAGTGTAGACCGACAGATGGTCAACCTCCTGCTGGATTTATCTCAAATTGGTGGCTTAAAATAATAAATAATTTAAAGAAATCAAATTTAGATTCAAAAATAAAAGTGCAGGTATAAGAAACTGCTTCTATTAAATTATTTTAATTACAGCTTCAGAGAACCTATTTTATTCTAGCTCATTCATTCCAAGAATCCTTCACTTTTTTTTAACCAATCAAAATTAATAATCTATGGATTAATATGCAACTAAATACATGTGTCATATTTCCAAACATTGTGGATTTTTTTATAATTACTTCATTTCTCCTAAAAAAAATTTTATAAATAAATTAAATGTTATTTATGTATTTTAGAAATGCATAAAGAAAATGTATATCTGATCTGAGGTTTGATTAAATTAACATTTGACTTTCTATTGTGTTCCGAATCTTATGTTTGATGTAACCCTTAGCGGGGAACCTCCAAGAACTGAGGAAGTTCCCAATATGGTGGTTAACTCTTGCTTCCTTGATGATTAAACCCCCGGTGGGCACCTCGTAATTGAGGATGAGATGCTTTCGGCATGGTGGTTGGATCTCGCCAACTAGTAGGTACAATAAAGGTGGGAATTTGATTCCCCTCATCAATTACTGGACTACTTCCTACGGGGTGGGTTGCAGTGTGGCCGGTGATGGCCTTAGGGCTCAACCACAGCTCCCACCAGTGTTGCTGTAGCGGCGATATGGTCATTCAGTATTTATTTCCGAGTGCCTTCGGGTGGGACGGAGAGTCAGTAATATAACTTCCCTGATGGTTAAACCCCCGGTGGGCACCTCGTAATTGAGGATGAGATGCTTCCGGCATAGTGGTTGGATCTCACCAACCAGTAGGTGCAATAAAGGTGGGAATCTGATTCCTCTCATCAATTACTGGACTACTTCCTATGGGTGGGTAGCAGCGTGGTCGGTGATGGCCCTTAGGACTCAACCACAGTTCCCGCCAGTGTTGCTGTAGCTGCGGTCGGGTCATTCAGTATGTATTTCTGAGTGCCTTCGGGTGGGACGGAAAGTCAGTAATATGGCTTTCCTGATTATTAAAATAACGTGTGGGTTTCAGCCACCTTCTCTCCAATTATCAAACATATTTGCTATTGGAAGGACAGAACCATGGCCGGTAGTAGCCATTCAAACTCAACCCTAGTACCCTTTTCAGTTGGTTGGTTGGTTGGTTGATTGAGATTTTTAGTGGCACAAGAGCCAATCCTGGCTAAACTGTGCCAATCATATGGTTAAAATATTGCCAATCATGAAATAGCAGCAATTGTAATATAATTGTATTCAATGATCTTTAAAAAAATTACGTGAAATGATTGAATAACATAAAGTAGAAAGTTTTTGGAAGGATAATAAAATAAAATGGTAAAACTTATATACATTCGTAGAAGCCAATGGCTCTTAAAAACTGAAGAAGATTCTCTTGGGGAGAATCTTTGTATCCTTTTCCGACTGTTGTCCTATAATGGCAGGACGACAATGGCTGCAGAGGTTATTCAATTTTCTTGGATTTTTAAATATAATGGTATAAATGTTTGCTTCCTCAGTTTATATTTAAGTAGTTGATTTTTACAATTAAATACTAATTATTTGTTGCATTCATATATTTGTAAACTAATTTTTTTTCGTAAATCAGGATATGTTATCAATTATTTCAATGTGATAATATATTTTATGAAAATAAAACAAGTAGATATTCTAACTATTTATAGTTCAAAGCGTATCATGTTTTAACCATAAATTTTGTAAATATGCTAATTCATTCTTTCATATCTATGATAATGAATATGTTACAATAGACAGATTTTTTACATCATCTTATTTTATATCATTTTTTTTTTTTACGTTTTTAAAGTTAAAATTTTGTAATCAATTTTTCACTCACTTTTTAGTGCTCTAGATATTTGAAATTATATACAAGAATATTATACTTTCATGTGACAACATAATAATTCCAAAATCTACTTTTTAATCCCTGTTAAAATTTGATTACGGGATCTCATAATAAATGTTAGAAGAATTTATTTTATGACACCTTGTATTGTTACGATTCTATTGTGTTGCTTTCCTTCACAGCTAGTTTCATTATAAGGAAGACAGCTTTACAGATATTTTAATGGATGCCAAGTCAACATCTTCTTGCCTTGTAGATGAACATAGCTAAGAAAACGAAGATTCCCGAAATTACTGAAATTTTTGTGGTATCTCGATTAGGAATAAAGATACAATATCCTTCCTGAACCTTCTTTATCCTATCATTGAGAAAATTTCGTGTCAGTAATCCATTTTTTTTTTCTTTTTTTGAAATATTATCTCGTTTTGCTTCGTGATGTTGTGATTATTTAAAAACAATTTTTTACGTGTGAGTAGTTGATTTCTACAAATTATGTTTTGTAAATGTTTCGACTGTGTTTTTTTACCTGTGCATCGAGTTTTTGAATTGAATATTCTTCACTACCGATTACTGAGTCATTTCGACTTTTCACCGCACGTCCACAGAGAGGACTTTTTCTTAACAATATACAATAACGAATTCCATAGAGGAGCATAATGAATTTTATAGAGAAGCATAACGAATTCTATAGAGGAGCATAACGAATTCTAAAGAAAATGAGATATCCGACTACGTTCGAAGGGAAATTTTTGAAAAATTGGATTTTTAAAAAACTATTTTAAACTATGGCTTTTCGATGTATTGTAATTATAACGCAAAATACTATAAATACAACAAAATTGTTTGAAAATAAAATATATCTTGAGAAATAGAAAAAATTGTTGTAATTTTTATGGAAATTTAACCAAAACAATTAACACTCTATACAAAATGGTAATGCAGCAATCCTTTTTTTTTTTTTTACATATGCTATAGAATATAATGATGAAGGAAATGAACCAAATTCTAAGGAAAATTTTGAGATGCAAAGAAGTGCTGTGTAAAAATAATCGTATCTATGAATTTTTTCCATAAATTCTCTGCTTAATTTTTCTAAAAGCACCTATAAATAACAAAGTATTTCACCAACAATAAAACTTTTGGTTCATTTCATTTCTCATGTTATTTAAAAAACACGCTGAAATTTTTATGTACTAAAGACCTCTATTAGTTTTTAGAATATCATGTTAACGGTGGAGAATTTTAATGAAAATTAAAATTTCGAGAAAATTGAAGTTAAAGACAAATTTTAGTTGAAAAATATGTGACCTTGGATGTTAGGTGAGGTCTTCCTTTTCCTAGAAAAACTGTTTTGGAAAGAGGAAAGTCTGAATTACAAGAAATAACTATAACAACAATTAGCCAATGTGGTCGATACCCAGTGTTTTCAACGTAGTCGGATATCTTAAATATAATAACAGCGAAATAATTTTTTAAAATATACTTATCTCATTTCACTAACAAGAAGAAATCTTTCACCAAAAAATATGGAGGTCAAAGAAAAATCATTAAATCAGAAGGTACTAAAAATAATACTTGGTAGAATTAAATCACATTGATTATCACAAAAAAATAACATCCTTGAATATTCATTAGAAACTGGAAATTTATTTTAAACTTGAAAAAACTCCAATTTATCTCAAATACTTCTATCTGCGCCCACGTTTTTACTATTTTGGTTTGACCTCTAAATCAATTGCAAAGCAATTACTTTTTAATTCTAATGGTAAAAACGCATAACCAAGCTGCAGTTAAGCTTAATATTCATTCAAAGAGAATTATTAATACAAATTAAATGCTATATGATAGAAATTTTTTCAAAAAAAAGTTTCTTGCAGATACAACTGAATGATAGAAATCACGCTTTCAACATTTGATTTCAGATTTCAAATATAATTACTAGAATCATCTGTTCATGAATATGAAACAACGGCATATTAACGATAAAAATCGGTAATTTTTTCCTATTTTGAAACATAAATTTTAAAGAAACAGTTATAATGATGTTTTCGCAGAACTTCCAATCTATAATGCATCACTGCTCCTGAAATTTCGTAGAATTTTTAACAGCGTTTTAGAAGAGGCTAAAACATCTCAAAAATGTTTCTCATAAGTTAAGGAATGCATGCTTAGTAATTTTTAAAGATATATTTTTTCTTCGACATTTTTTCAGCTCTTTTAGACCTTTGAAGCATTTTTGATTTGAATAATAAACATTTCTTTAAAAAGCACATTTAAAAGCACAAAGCATTTTTGATCCAAAATATGCTTGAAAACAAGATCTACTCAAGTGTGTAAACAGCCATTACAGTTTATAATGTTTATAAATGCACTGTAACAAATATGTATTCTCCTTATAAAAACTTCTAACAAATTACTCTTATATTTTATTTTCTTATAACTTATTATTTCTTTTATCTTATTTGTTTTCGAGATAATAATTCACTTTTATTTCAGTCAATGCTCACTTATCTATATGTAAAGTATGAATTCTACTGCTTGCTGAAACAAACCATTATGTTAAAAAAGTTTAAATATGATCGAATTTATTCATACAAGCAAAATTTATTTTCCACATACTTTCATTTAACTTTATTTGTTTCTTATTCATAAAGCTGGAAATTTGTTATCGGTTTTTCGTTACTTCTTAATGCATTAAAAAAATTAGAGATGAAATTGCCTTCTAGAAGTTTTTTGACGAAACTATGCAAAGATAATTTTAAAAATCAATGAAGATATGCCATAAAAGTTTTTAAAACATGATTTAAGTCTTCTAAACTTAATAAATGAAAATATCAGTTTGTGTTTTAGATCAAAACTCGTGGAAGATTAAATTTATCTGAGATAATCTCTTTATTTTTCCAATGGAAAATTCTACTTTAACAGATAAAGATAATTAATGAAAAATAATGCTGCAAATTTTTTGAGGAGAAATTCAAATCAAGGTTTACTTTGTTAGAAAATAT
>JAPMOQ010047785.1:50534-71693 GCA_026543055.1 Argiope trifasciata | reverse complement strand
TTTTTTGAGGAGAAATTCAAATCAAGGTTTACTTTGTTAGAAAATATATCAATATTTTTCGGTGTTCTTATAGATGCATAGATTTGGTTAAAGATTATAGATTTGGCATACCTGTCGATTTATTAAGGTACTACACAATTTAAATATTGTAATTATCAGGTAGTTGATTACTAGTATTAAATTGTAACCTTTTGACTACCAAAGAGACATACAAATCCCACTAGCCTTTTAAAATCAGCTAAAATAATTCTAAGTAAAAGTTGTTGCTTTTGGTGGGAAGAGGATGTATTTCTAATGGGTCATGGGTAATCCTGGCCATGGGTTTTTTTATTTGAAAAAAATTGATTAGATTTGTTTAATACATAAGCTGTTATCTTCATTTTCTAGGCAATTGCATGGTTTAGTTTAGTTTAGTTTAGTTATATTAACGTCCCGTTTAAAGCAACACGAGGGCTATTTTGTGACGGACCTCAAATTTTGAACCACGGTCAGATGATGAGGGCGACACCTTAACTGGCACCCCCCTCTCCACGCCACACCACACCAGCGGAAGTACGTTTAACCTGACAGATTCAACGTGCAAAGACCCCCTCACACGACGATTCTTCGGAGGAATCGAGTCTCGAACCTGAAACCCTCCGGTTCCAAAGCCGAGACTTTACCACCGGGCCACCGTGGAGCGATAGCATGGTAAAACATTTTTAAAAATTGATAGTCAAAGCGTTAAATTTTTGGTACCACCTTATATAAGAATTGAGAAAAAGATTGATTTCACGCTTCCATTATATTTATAATAATGAATCATAAATTTAAAACAAAAAAGTAAAAAATAATTAAAACAAACTCGACTTTTTGGATCATTAATAAAATTGGATTTTTAAAAATGGTTTTTAGTAAATTTTGTTCCTTTGCATTTTCAGGCATTGCTCTGAAGTTCGGTCAAGAATAAAGCTCCATTGTTGGCATATTGCAAAGAAAAATACATCGAATTAAATGGCGAAGAAAGATGGTACCGTTTTACTTCTCTAAGACACTGTGCACATTCCCATCACTAAAAAAGAGACAAGGAAAATTTGAAATAAGACTTTTTACTAAGGAGTACGGAATCATAGGATGCAGTGAAAAAATCAAAACCTAAAAATGGAAATAAAAAGTTAAAACACAAGAGATATTAACTAACGATTCTCATATGACAGAGACAGTATATTGTATTATAAAAACTCAATTTGGTACCTAATTTATAAAAGAATAGAAAATGCAATATAAAAACCACATTAAAAATAAAATACAATGCCGTAACTATGAATACGGGAAAGGTTTAAATCATCATGATTTTATGAATGCTCACAATAGCAGCAAATTTAAAGGAAATTCAAAATAATGAACCTGAACAGAGCAAAAATTACATGAGTACGCTATCTCAGCATTTCAGCCGTAGATCACATTAATATATTGGGTTGTTCGGAAAGTCATTTCGTTTCTTTTTGTCAAAATGAAAAGAAATTTTCGTTTCATGAATAAATTATTTATTAAATTATAAAATTGCCATTCTGGTCTAATACCTTTTGCCATATTTTTGGTAGTAACATGATTACACGCTCATAAAAGTTTTGGTCTTTGTTGTAAAAAAAAACTGATCGAGGTGGTTTTTGGCCTCCTCATTTGAAGGAAAAATTTTGCAAATCAGTTCTGGTACTGATGTACTGTTAACACATCTTCTCCACACATATTGGCTAATTTATTTCTGGCTTGAACAGCATTTTTACCGTTTATAGCAAAAAAGAAAAAAATGACGAAAATGCTGTTTATTGCTCTCCATATTTAAAAGGGCACCATCCAAAAACTACTGCGAAGAATCAGCTGCACTTTTTCACACTCAAGCCTTGCTATATCAGCTCTTAAAACATAAAATGATTTTGCGGTTTAAGTATGAAATTGGGTGCGAAAAATGCAATTAAATCCTTTGTCAGGAAAAAACGAAATTACTTTCCGAACAACCTAATAGATTCATCATATTTTATTTTTGAACATTACCTTGTGCATTTCTAAGCATCAAGGTAGTGTTGGGTATTTATATTACTTCTGTTTTTCAAAGGTTTTTTTAGCAGAAAAATCATGAGCTGTGAACTGTTTGATACACTATTACTTTTTATTTCATTTTCTTTATTAAAGCTGACATAACAGATTCACAAATTAGATCATTTAAAATTTTGTAATTTCGAAATATTTTTTTAACATTTAATTCTTTCTCTCAGTGTAATTCATCATGTTACACATATAAACGCTATCCAAGCAAGTGGATTGATCCTTTAAACTTTTGAACCTTCCACATATCAAAAATTTAGCAACAGAGCAGTCTTGAGCTATGAACTGTTTGTGTCACAACAAGTATTGATTTGACCTGTCTAAAAATATATTACATCCGGCACAACCAAATCACGAATGAAATCAATTGGAATCTAGCAATCCCGATAATTTCTTTAAATCTGAATAGATTCTTGATTATATTTTATTTTTGAACATTAACTCGATGCATTTCTAAAAATCAAGCTAGTGTTCGATATATCTTTTGCTTCTTCTGTATTTCAAAGATTTTGAAACAAAGTAATTATAAGCTGTAAACTTCTCGACTCAAAATTACTTTTTCTTTAATTATTGTTACAGATCACTGTATCTTAACAGATGTCAGTTCTATTGATTTAAAAATATCTGAATAATTTTAATGAAATATTTAAACAAACATTTTAAGTTGCTAAGGAGCAATGAATAGTGAGACAGAAAAATTAGTCGTTAAAATTATGCTATTACATGAGGGATTAACATTCCTTCAAAAAATCTCTCTTTTAGTTGGTTTTTTTATAATCAATACAGTTTTGAAGATTAAACTTCATTTTGTAGGAAAGAATCCCTATTTTTCTGCGATAATTGTTGCATCCTTTTTATCGGGAGAGGGAGGATTCTGAATTTTTGCAATTTATTTTGTATTGTGAAATGTACTTTTAAAAAACCCTTCAGATTGTTTTCGAGTTTTCAACAACTATAGAAACGTTGATTGGATTCTGATCGTAAAGAATAATAATCATGCAAAAAACATTCAAGCATAATAATTATCAAAAAACATACATACATAATAATCGTGCAAAAAAATAAGGTATATTGAACCACATGAGACGATGAAACAATATCATATCCTTTTAACACTTCGCATGCGGGCAACGTATTTTTACGTTTTTTGCAGTCTGTCATTGGAGAGCGGGTCACGTAAAAATACGTACTTAGTAGAAAAAACGCCCGCTGCACGCGTAAGTTGGCGTCGAGGTATACCCGAAAGTCAAGTATTAAAAAACTTACTCTAGATGAAAATTCAGAATTTTTTCCACTTAATTCTAATTTTTCAATTTCGTAAACTAATTTGTTTGTTCATAAGGACAACATAAGCTTAAGGCATTTTTTAAAAGAATCGATGATGTTGATTTTTTTTTCTCGTATAACAGGTGCACACGAAGAAAGCATTATAACTGTCAAAAAAAGAGAAAAAAAAAGATGTCGAGAGTTTGATAAATCTATACAGTTCAAGCCTTTCTTAATCCAAAAATTAGAACATTTGTTTGTCAGTAAGCACCGTAACTTAAAAACATTTTTGAGTTAGACGAAGGAAATATAGTGGTTGGTGTTTTACACCAAGTCATAAGTCATATTATTGACCTCAGAAATTACTGGATGACCCGACCGCCGCTGCAGAAACACTGGCGGAAACTGTGGTTGAGTCCTAATGGCCATCACCGGCCACGGTACAACCATCCCGTAGGGAGTAGGTCCTATCATTGATGGGAGGATCAGACCCCCTCCTTTATTGTACCCACTGAGTTGGCAAAATCCTACCACTATATCGAAAGCATCTCATCCTCAATTACGAAGTGCTCCTCGGAGGTTGGTGTTTTACACCAAGTATGCAGATTAGTATTTACCTTTGGATGAAATCCATTTATAAGAAATTTGTTTATGAGTCCTATAACAACAAAAGTAAAAAGCTAGATGAATTAACCCATTTACATCATTAGAGTATCTATACGCTCAATTTTCCTGGTCACTATCACTGAAGCTTATATATATGCTGCATCATATATACTATATTCATATTATATACCTATATGCATCCCACATCTCCAATATTACCACATTGAGCCAAATTACTAACAAATAATGCTCAAAAAAGATTTTTTTTCTACTTTTATACAATTTTACACTTAATTATGAAATAAAAAAAATTCCGTGATATGGGCCTTTTTTTCATATTTTCATATGATGCAAATGGGTTAAATATAGCACACAATTTTGAATTCTAATCATTAGATCAGTATTAAATTTCGAAACAAAACCATAAACATATTGACAGTCTGTCGGCCTGTATATTCGTATGATAAGTGAAAATAGAGACTTATTCTTGCCTCCCTAGCTCACAACATCAAGTACCTTATCAAGAAAGACTAAGGGAAATAACAAGCAAAGTTGTCTCCTATTACACACTTCAATCAAATAAAGATTCTCCTCATTCCCATTAACCAAATTAATTTCCACATCTGATTCTAATAATTGCATCTTCATCTACTTTGTCATAAAATAAGTGAACATAGAGTATATGTATTTTATTTCTCAGAATGTTATTACTTCAAACTACATTTCTAAGTTGAAAACCATCGTAAACGATCTCATCAAAATATAATTTCTTATATTCTTGTAAATTCTATAAATAATTAATTTTGTTTTTATTTCCTATGGTAAATATTTTGTTACTTAAATAAAATTTCCGTAACATCCCCACCAAACCGTTCAATGACCAGAATGGTCATGGGTACAGGGTTATGAGATGGGGTCCATTTTTTTTTTGGTATGATAACTTAAAAGCATCTTAGGTGACCGAAATTTGGCACGCAATTTGTTACCGGAATTGCAGTTCGTTCTCAAATTTTGGTTTGAAGCGATCCTCGTAGGGCCAAAATGCGTACTAGATTTACTTCATTATAATATGAAACACAAAACGCTTATGAGTGGGACGCACTCCCTCTTCGCGAGGGTTGGAGAGAAGGGGGGTAATCCCCTTGTTTTGTCAGCCCCCCAATTCGCCCCAGTTTCCGACTCTTTTGTAATAAAACTCTCAGTACACGTGGCTGGGGGTGAATGGATAATTTTAATGAGGGAGTAGGAGATGGGATAATACCTTTATTATGAATCATGCGAGCAATTTTCTGAACCACCCCCTATGATTTCAGGGATTAAAAATCCCCTGGAGTTTTCTTTCATTGCAAAAAGATTTATACATTCAGCCTTAATATTAAGATTCTTATTTATTTAATCAATGTTTTATAGCAGTTTTAACTCCATTTTTAAAGTTTTCTAAGTTTTATCAAAGGCCTATAGATTTGAAATTTTTAGTTATTCCTATTTTTACTTAATATTTTACTCAAGGATAACGTATTACTTATTTATGCATAGTAAAAGAAAATTTAATATCCATTGAAGTTAAGTTTTATAGTTTTTCGGATGTACCCACCAAGAAATTTTCGAAATACAAGTGTAGTTTTGAGCAAATTTTTGGTTGCAATCATTTGAAAAAATAGCTTCTACAATGCAGGTTCGATTTTTGGATACTGGGATTAATGCTAGGGAGAAAATTTACCAAGAATCACACGATAAATTCTGCAAAAATACAAAATACACGTCAAAGGTAAAAATTTCGTAACTATTACATGTCGATACCATGTAAGACGTCCTCTAAGATTATCCTTTATAATAGAGGGAGCGAGAAAATTTGGGAAACCACTCCAGCTAATATTATAATAAAAATCAATATGTTAATGTTTCGGATAACGATGATTAAATTTATGTATAAATTATTTTATAAAAATTTATGTTTAAAACTTCATTGAGAAATAAAGTTAGCTAAGATTCGATAATTATTAATATTTAATTGCAATACTTTACGGTATAATAAAGACAAACAAATCATCAAAATACTTGAGACGGCATTTTAGTGTATTGCTCTCTTCAATCTCTGATATATTCTTTTCTAGGAGTCACAATGTTTAATTGTCATTCTGGAAAGCATACCGATAACTAAGAAACTTATTTAAAAGTTCTGCACACATAGTTATAAATGTTACGAATGTACAACCCGAGTCTAAACTTTACTATGTCCATTTAAACCATCTGGATCATGATTAAATGGATTTCTTCTGACGCAGAAACCCATCCTCAACCTGACTCACCTCATCAAAAGCACGGTGCTTGACAGCCAGTTAATTTATAACGCATTAGTAATGGTGCGACATTGGAGAAACCCAGTCTCGAACCTGCAATTCTCGGGGGTGGTTTGAGGACTACCATCAAGTTACAGCAAAGTACGGACTGTAGCCCGAGTGTAAGGTTCATTACGTTCATTTAAACCAGAGTTTCCCAAAATTTTTTGTGTCGTAGACCCCTTGCCATGTTTTTCCGTATTGAATAGACCCCCTACTTACCTGATATTGATTTCCTGTAAATTTCTAACTGTAGTGAAGTTTACTGTTAAAAACTTAAAGTAAAAACACATGTTAATTTATACATTTATTAATTGAATTTAAATTTATACTACTCAAAATAAAATTTCGTATCTGTTATGTAAAATCTATGTAACAGGAAACAAACATAAAATAAACTAACATAAGCAAAAAGTCAATATTTTTAATGAGAAGGATGAGCCTGATGCTTTAACAATAAATTATCAGCATTTGGCGTCAATTTTGTAAGGGTTAATCTTAAATCTCCTCGGCTAATGATGTCCAGTCTGTTTCTTTTATTCGTTAAGAGATTAGTAACAGCGCTAAACCCCTTTTCCACTAGGTATGACGATGGAAAGGAGATTAAAAATTTCCTCGCTATATTCCATAATACGGGATAAGTGACGGGTATGTTGCAAAGAAGCCAGAATTGCTGATATCCGTTTTTAAACTGAACCTTAAGTTCTTCGTTTGTACTTAGTTCTGAGTAAATAGGTACTATCAGTGTATGCGTTGAGATTTACTATCTTGGATCCCCATTTTCATTTCATGGACCCCCAAATTTTTTTTTCGCTGACGTAGACCCCTTGCAGGTTGTCATAGACCCCTAGGGGTCGATATAGACCACTTTGGGAATCACTGATTTAAACCATCTGGATCATGATTGAAGGGATTGCTCCTGGAGCAGAAACCCATCCCCGACCTGACTCATCTCATCAAAAGGACGATGCTTGACAACCAGTTAATTTATAACGCATTAGATCACTGTACATGGCGTGACATTGGAGAAACCGAGTCTCGAACTGGAAATCCTCGGGGGTGGTTTGAGGACCGCCATCAAGTTACTACAGACTACAAATTTAAGAAGGCTTTCAGCAATTGAAGTCTCTGGCCTCATTTCTTTTAATTTTGTTAGACTAACACCCTGTTTTAAAGCAACACTAGGGTTGTTTTGGGACGGACCTCGCAATTTTGAACCGCTGTCAAATGACGAGGAAGGCACCTGAGTTGGCATCCTCCCTCTCCAATCTTCCACACCCCACCAGGAGACTGATGTTTGGCACCAATGGATTTGGCATGAACCAGACCCGCTTACACAACGGTTCTTTGGCGGAATCGGATCTTGAGCTTGAGGTCTTCCGGTTCCAAAGCCGAGACCTTAGCACTAGGCCACAGCACATCCCTCCCTCCCACCTCTTTTTTATGTCCCTTAAATGAGGGGTAAAACTTCGTTTCATTAAAACTGGGCTTATGGAGGATTCAAATTCAAGCAATTCAGATGTGGGACATCCTTTCTTAAAAAAATCATTAAAGCATCTTAAGTACATTTTGAAGCTAGCATCACCTTCTCCCTCTGGGTTATATCAAGCCTCCACAACTTCATAAAATTTCTTATCTTTCTCCAAATGTTTGAATTCGTTATATATTCGAATGTTGAATAAATGAGATTAGGCAACTGAAAATTGAGGACAAATACAAAAACAGAAATACAAAATTCAATTGGAAAACCAATAAATGATTCAAAGTATTTCTATAATAAGATACTTCGTATCATTATAACAATACAAAGTATATTATCAGATAGTTTCTGTTATCATAATGATACGAAATATCTTATGGGAAACCCTTAAAATAAATGAGCTCGTAAAATAAAAATGGAAACAGAACATCTAAAACGATGTTTTAAATACCATGAAAAGCGGGGAACAAGGTTTTCAATCGAATACCACGAAGCACATCATTATCAGCCACCATCATAAGACATTGAGTAACAGATAAATTAAAGACATTGGGTCATAAGACATTTAGTAAAAGATAAATTAAATCTACTACAAATGACATGAGTTTCGGTTTCTCTTAACCATTACATGTATTTTTCCGATTGCTGTCTAAAAATAACTGATATTAACTTTAAAGTGGTCGTTCTTTTTTAGTAATGGAACATTAAAAAAATGTGTAATTGAAATCGATTTTAGAAAATAATTTTGGGTACGGTATGGTGTGGTGTGGTTTATTGTGATAGTATCCAATTTAGGACAAGATACGCCATTCACATGGATTTTTAAACAGTTCTGGTATTTAAAATAAATGTACATGAAACAAGAATTCATTGTAAAACTCAAAAGTTAAGATCCATCACTTATCCCGATTTGGAACACGGTTTAAAATAACTCAATTTTTTAAATACTATGAAAAAAGTCAATTGCTTTTAAAAAGTTAAAAAATTTTGAGTGAGGTTGCTTACACATCAGGTCCGGAATTAAATTAGGAAATGATGAAAGAGAGAAACGGTTGAAAGTAAGTAAAGCTATCAGAAGTATAATAAAATTGGTTCATTGAGTAAAAATATGAACAATAGAATTGACCACACCACAATTCGTAAAATGAGGAGCACCTTTCACCAAACGTCTGTGAATGTGGTGCCTATTGTGTCTGATGCAGAAATGAGTTAATTTTACATCTGCGCATCGGTTCGGTAAAACTGACCATATTTTACTTTTGGTTAAACAGCATGCATCTTTTTATCAACCAGAGTGTCTCAAACTCATTGCCACTTTCCATAGATATATATTTTGGGAAATAGCTTATTATACTCAGACTTATATTATTGCTTTGACATTACCTCGACTTTCATTGCGAAATTATGTTGTTGTTACCTTATGGCACTTATCATTGAACTCGCCCGCTGTTACGAAGACAGCGATTTAAGCCTATAGGATGCGGTTCGTGTTATTGTTTTTTCAGTAACACCATCTAGCGCCAAGAGTACTCCTCTGCCACTCACGCGATACAACCCTTTTTATGGGGTGAACTTAATTCATGCATTTTCATTCACTCATCCACAGATCGTAATTTAGATCTGAATCAAAGAACGATCACTTCTGAACCAGTACTCCCAGTGGTATTACTTTCGACATGAAGGACATTGTGACCACGACAGATTTATAAGTGAGTCAGTCACCACCACACACGGGGAATTTTCGGCTGTGGGGTTCGAACTCGCAACCTAATGAACACGATGTAAATAGGTAAATGAAACATATGAATGAATTCCACCCCATGTAAAGGGCCTTGACGCAAGAGAGGCTAAGATATACTCTTGTTCCTTGCCTATGACAAATATCATAAGTAGCAACAAAAGTAATTTTTAGATGAAAAATGTTAAAAACGGAAACATTTTAATCTCTGGCACAGCAAGATATATCAGCAAATTTTGCAATAAAATAAAAATAAAAAGACAGGAGATTCGATTTCTTGACAAACATGAAAATTAACAATTGAAGTTAAATATTTTTGAGGTAAAATGAAAAAGTTTTTTTTTTCGAAACACCCTCAGAAACTATTTATTATTTGCAGAAAAGTCTTTAGTTTACATTATAATGTTTATGATAATTGTTAGTATTTGCTGTACTACTATACATTTTACTATTTTCCATTAGATTTATACCTTAAAAGACTATTTGCTTATCAGTTTTTTTTCTTAAAATTATTTGAAGCATATCCTTAAAGCTGAATGAAAATTTCGAATTACATTTCTGTCAAAGAAGAATTAGAAAATACTAGGGAAATTTATCGTCTTAGGAAGAATAACTCAATTTTTATAAAGCCATGATATGCAACATAAAATAAAAGCCACGTTTCTAATTAATTAATAAGACTGAATATCAGTAGGCACAAATTACTTACAGAAAAGTTTTCTTGGAAAAATATCATATTATTTTGTTGGCTGAATCGTAGTGGAAGAGACAAAGTTAAATATTCAGCCTTAATATTCCAAAAAATAATTTCTGCCTTAAAGGCGATTTGTTGCCAGTTTGTGAACTTAGGTGTAGATAATGATTTCTAATTTTAGATAACTCCCGTATCCTGCATGAAATTTCACAACTTATTCTATGTGTCATGAAATAGCGTAGGTAGATTGGTACTTAATTAATAGGGAACTGTAAGAATATCTCAGGTCCTTTCGTTTGAACAGTTGTTAATCTGTTAATATAAAATGAAAAGACGACAAAGTAGGTAACATATTTCTGCCATTCATTAATTTAAACCATTGATTAATTTGAACTTGCTACAGCTTAAGATGTAAGTGTAGATATTAAATCAACTAGTAGTTAAACTTGACTGTTAAATATATCTCTGATTTTTTTTAAGTGAACTAATATATTATTTTTCATAATACACTTTTTCAAAGTGTGTATCAGATTAAATTAATCATATGGTTATTTAAAAGATTTATTAAATTAATTTAAGAACGGAATTGGAGTCGCCCTGGCTTAGGGGTAGCGACTATTTCCCTTGCTCTGGACGTTCCGGGTTTGGGCATGGTTGTTCTTCCCCTATGTTCTAACTGCGAGGTTTGTATATGACCCCCCCCCCCCTGTGAAAGGGGTTGTACAAGCGAATGTGTATGCCTCAACTTCATTTGAGTTAGAAGTCTGGCTCCTGCCTTCGGGTGCTCAGGAGTCTTTACGCTCAGGAGCTACTTCACCCCCTTTCCGTGGTAACGCGGACACATCATCAATAACTCAATTTCCTCAACATTATTTCAGACAAATATAATTTGAATAATCAGAATGTAAAATAAATACTTTTTTTTAACTTTCTCGTACATCAAATATACAAAGTGAAAAAAGTATGATAATCAAGGGTAGGTTTTATTAGAGTCGGCCATTTTTTTCAGTTTAAAATAATGAAATCCAAAGCATCACGATTCTGTTAATTTCAATAGCAGGAAAGTGGGACAGTTATATATTAAATTATTAGTATGTCAAATATAACTGACTTAATATAACTAAAAAGACCAAAAGATAGTCAGTACATTGCAAAATACTGTTTTTTCAAGCCATAATTTCGTATGTAGAATGTCAGATTTGTACCATAAAATATTTTTCCTATTTTGAAACTATAATATATTTATTATAACTTGGATACTAAAACATATTCTGTAAATGTATACCGTATCTACAGGGTGATCAGCGAATAAGCTCTGATTACAAAATTAAATATCTACAAAAAAGATCGATAAAATTATGCGGTAAAATGTACGTTTATTAGCAAAACTGTAAAAATAGTGTACAAAGGTTAGAAAATTTAGTTACAAAAATCGTTAATCTGCGCTGAAAACTCTTTCTCTGGAAGAAGTCTTTAAAAAAAACAACTAATAAAGTGATACGGTTTTTGCTATCAAAATACAATTTTTTCAAAATGTTCACCGTTCGAAACAATGAGGTGGCGCAATCGAACAATGAAATTTGGCATCACGTCTTGCAATGTCTCAACGGAAATGGAATCACAGGCAAAACCAATCAACGATTCAAGTTCAACTAGAGTGGCTATACACAGTGTCAACTATATCATACATCAACTATACACAGTGTCTTTTAAATGCTCCCCTCAGAAAGAAGTCACAAGGAGTTAGAAAGGAAGTCATTTTTCATTTTTGACGTCACACTGAAAGCGTCTATGGACATTGTGATTAGAGCGCCATCTGCTAACGATTTTCGTAACTAAATTTTCTAAACTTTTGCACACTATTTTTACAGTTTTGCTAATAAACGTACAGTTTACTGCATCATTCTATCGATCTTTGTTGTAGAGATATTTAATTTTGAAATCAGGGCTTATTCGCTAATCACCCTGTATTAATGAGGGTATAAACTGTTTATAACTATCCATAAATATATTCATATTTATCAATTCTTGTAGGCAAATATTTCAAATACTATTAACATTGTTATTTTTCTAAGCCTTCTAGTATGTGAAAATTATTTCAATTTATAATTTTGTGGGAAATAATGAAAAGTAATGTAATGAAGTACCTTATGATTTGTTAAATACAGGCTCATAACCCCATATATTAATTAAATTCTATTTGTATCCATTTTTGGGGCCTTTTAATAACAAGGCAGACATTTTACTAAAACTTTCATAATCAATCATCCTCAATTTACAATGTCTCCGCTTGAACCCATTTAGGGCTCAATAGTTGCGGTCCTCTTACCCCACCACTACTATTGAACCCATTTTGCTTATCCAATGATATCAAGCGGGTAGCTTTTTTGTCATCTTTTGATTTTGCATTAAATTCCATAATTTCTTTCATTGCTATAGTGCTCTCATATTTTTTTAATGACATGCTATTTATTATTAGATAATTCGTTTGTTTCTAGATGTTGCATGTAATTTTCCACGGCAAGTTTATCTCAGAGTTAGCCTCATAAAGCTATAACTGTGCTCATATTTTTTTTAAAGTCAAGATATTTATTATTAGATATGTGGTTTATTTCTAGATGTTATATCTAATTTTCCATGACAACTTATCTAAGAACCTCATATTGGCAGAAGAGAAATCTATAATTTTGCAAGTCCATGTCTTCTTTGATATTATTATAACATTTGTTATTTTTAAAATATCAGGGGACTTTTCAAGGTTCCAGCCTTTATTCTTTACATTAATTAACTAATTTTTATTCCCATAAAAGGTTTCGGAAATAATTTCTATTTTGTCCATCCATCATATCCAGAAGCTTCCTTCTTTTTCATATCTTCTAAATATACCTCTACTTCTTTGATCGCATTGTCCTTTGTTTCAAGATTTTGAAGCTTTCGATAACTCTCTTTGGAACTAGTTTCAACCTCAGGTAATTGATTTTTAATATGTATTCTCTCCTATCTTTAATTTTAGAAGTCAGTTTTCCTTCTTTTCTTTTATTCTTTCTATCTTCATTCTCATATCCTTTATATTTTTAATCGTTCTCACTGCAATTCTGGGAAGCCTTTTCAAGAAATTCGTTTAGGTAATCCCTTTTGGCTTTATCTATCATCAATTTATACTTTGAGTGTTCCATCTTGAAGAGGATTTTTCTTCTTCCTTTCTTCTCCTTCCCTTATACACTGATATCTCCTTCTAAGTGCTCTTACGGTTGAGGGTACAATTCACAATTTTTTTTTGTTTCACGAAATAACATTTTGCGCCTTTAGCACCTTCTTTCGACCTTTGTTCTTTAATAGAGTTATCCTTAGCCCTCTGTTCAAATCATGCAGTAAATTCCCTGAGCTGCTTCTGTTGATTTCAGAATTTACAATACTTTCTGTTAAAGAATTGAGCCTACTTTTGAAGTTTATTATTTTTATATTGTCAGAATTTTAAAAGCTGGGATGTGAAAAGAATCTTTTCAAGGACGTTATTAAGTGCATCATCGGCTTATGACACTGATACGGATTTCAAGATTTACTTCACTTTCTATTATTTTTCCACTCGAAATAATTTTTGCCAACATTAAATCACTCCTAATTTATACATTTGTGCAGTCGTCTGTGGGCGGGAAATCAACTTACATGCGATTGGTTCAGTAGATTACATAGTAAATTGGATACGTTATAACTGTTAAACTTCATACGCGTGTGTGTGTGTGTGTGTGTGTGTGTGTGTGTGTGTGTGTGTGTGTGTGTGTGTGTGTGTGTGTGTGTGTGTGTGTGTGTGTGTGTGTGTGTGTGTGTGTGTGTGTGTGTGTGTGTGTGTGATTATATTATTAAATTTAATTGAAAATGAATTAATTTCCTAATTTTTAGCACAATTCAGCCCATATCATCTTCAGTCAAGAACATTCTCTTATATTCTTATCCCATTCCTCTTTATTTATATAATTAATTCTAGAGAAGCTTTGAAAAATTGCTCCATCGGCTAAAATAATAATGTAATTTGGTAATAGCTTTCGAAGTAAGGCTGCAAAAAAAATTAAATTAGCGTTACATTAATATCATAAATTGTTCAATTATCTAAACTTTGCTGTCGCACACTTTGTTTCCTTATATTAAAAAATAGTATATATTTGTAAGCATAGTTTTCACAGATACGTTCGTTTAAAATGTATTTTTTCTACGTTTAGCTTTTTTTACTGTGTTATATTGCCCTTTGATGAGGAATATTACTGAAATTACGAACTTAGATACACTGTCATGCTATGCCCTGTATTTTACAACCTATTCATTAAAGTGTTGAACGTTAGAAGCCGAAATAATTAACAGAAAAAAAAGGAAATACTTAACCGAAAAAGAAAAAATGAAATAATTAGCCGATAAAATATTAATTAAAATCCATGTAGTTTTTTGTTTTGTTTTTTACTTAACTTTATAAACAGATTCATAGTTTGCTGAGAACATTTACTTAAATCAAAAACGTTTGCAAAAAAGAACACTGACAGTAGTTTCAATGCAAGTAGTTGGTGAATTGGCAGGGATTTGGAATGTTTAAAAAATTTTATCATAAAATTTTAAGTATAGTTTTCAACGAAGTATTCATTTAAAATGTATTTTTTCATCGTTGTGTTTATTTTAGAATGTTATATTTCCTTTTTATAGAAAATACCACTTATATTATTTATTAAAATATACTTTTTCTCTGTATCTTGTTGTTTCTCGCCTATTTACACTAAATGTTAAACGCTAGTTTCCGAAATAATTAATCGAAAAAACAAAACTAAATGTAAACTAATCTAAATTCTGTTATTTTTTAATTACATTCATAAACATGTTCGTTGCTTGTAGCGACCTTTTACATGAGTCAATAACGCTAGCAAAAAAAATTAATAAAAAATTGGCACTAGCGTCAGTACAAGGCAGGTGGTGAATTCGCGGGATTTCGTTTCGTTCGAATGGAAAATCAGAATTAACTTTGACCTTGATGATGTTAGGCGAATTAAACGGGCGATTTGCAAAAGACGCCATTATAAAACACAGAATTATTTCAGAATCAGCTACAATTGCTCCATGTAATAGCAGCATTATCAGGATATGCACGTGGTTTTATTTGCTCCATTTCTAACAATAATCTTAGATTGGATATGGCAAATCTTGTGCCTTCAAAATTATTTAAAAACGATCATTAAAAACAGAATCTGTTAAGTGGCAGCTAATGTCTATCGAAAATAAGTTATGATCGCTTATTTATAACTCTGAGCTCTGCTTTCTTAAACTAAATGCTCGCGTTTAATATTTTATATTAAATGAAAAATTGCTTATAACCATTACTTAAAACTACTGACAATGATATAGCAAGTAATATATGTGCAATAGTATAAAAATAAAGCATGTGATTGTAATAATATAGTTAGAGTTTTGATTATATTTGCTGAATAATATTCAAAAATAGAAATATTAAAAAGTTTAGTTCAGTTCAAAAACGAAATGAAATTACAAATTTTTATTCATTTGTTCACAAATTTCACTTTAACCCAATCTAAAATCTGATTATCTTAAATATATATAAAGCATAATTTTGTCATTGAATTATGCATGTCTTCTATACTTATAATAAAGCTCAATGTGTGTGTGCGTGTGTGTGTGTGTTGGCGCTCTACAGGCCAGACCGTTGGACCTACAGCTACCAAATTTGGTACATGGATACCTTGGAGGTCGAGAATGTGCACCTCGGAGCCCTTTTTTCGAATTTTTTATTAGAAATTGAATTAATTAAAATTTAAGAAAAATTTCGACGTTTTTCCGCTATAACTTCCGAAAATATTATCGCACAAACAGGATTTTTACATCAATTTAAAGATTAAAAAATTAGCTTTCTAACAGTATCAGTTTTTTTTAATTTATGATGTAAGCTTCTATTTTTAAAGAATGTTTAAAGAAATATTTTAACCATGTTTTTATCACGTGACTGGATAAAATAAAAGAATGCCGGAAGTTCGAATAAAAAAAAGCTATCATCGCAAATCAAATCTAAAGAAATACAACTTTCAGCACGGAACTGGATAAAATAACATAAATATAAAAAGTGATATTTTCTAAAAAAAATAAATGGAAGGCAAAGGATTCTATGATAGTTTGCAATATCTAAATGATTAATTCAATAAATATTCTTTATTTACGGTAAACCTGATTGAATTTAGACAGGATATGCATTGAAATCCCGACCTAATGGCATATTTCGTTTATCGTTTGCAATATCTGTATCAATAATTCAATATTTTTGTTTCCCTTTTCGCTTTCTTTAAAAAAACATGTTTAATATTTTTGTAACATCACCGAAAAAAACATTTTTAATATTTTGGAAGCATAGCCGATGATTAAAACTGACTGATTTATAAAATTAAAGAATATTATTAGGAAAACGTATTCTTTTAGAACTTCCCGTCCATCATCTTAAAGAAAATATTAATTTCAGGCCAATCAATGCCCGGAATTACTTCAAGGCTAATGAATATGTGATTTAATTGAAAATTTTAGAATGCATTACTCATGGCGAACCAGCTGGTCGCCAAAGGTGGCTAGTACTAAATAAAGCATAGCTCCCGTATTAGTAAATATTGTTTTAAGAAAGTTTTTGCAATAAAAAGGAATTGAAAAACAGGCCTGTCTTAGTCGAAATAACATATATTTCAGAAAGCTTTCATTCAAAACTTAGGCTTTTCATTGATGAATTATTATTTGACAAAAAGTCAATAACTATTTTTTTCAAAAATGTAACAGATTTTTGAAGGAAGACCATCCTGTACATTTACTTTCTGAGCATATAGATTTTGAGAAATATCACCGTACAGATAAAAAAAGAATTTTCAAAGAAATATATTCAAAAATTTAAGAAGAAACTACTTTCTTACCTTTTGTACAATGATACCATGAAAACATCAAATGAAAAAAATTATTCAATGCGACACACATTGAATAAAAATTTTGAAAATTATCAATGTTCAAATTATAAAGAGGAATTTTTAAGAAAATATTTTTTTTCAAAAAAAGTAAACGAAATTGAAGTAAATGAATATTTATAACAATCCTGATTTTCATATCAAACTGATTGTCAAAATAAATGCTCTGATAAATTTAATTCAACTATCTAGTTGTAGATTGAAAAATCATTTATAAGGATATTGGTGTTAAAATGCTTTTATCAACGTACTGGAATAAGAAATATTACAATTTTAGCTATAATTTGAAGATAAAAAAAGCTTAAAGGTATGAAACGTAGAAAATAAAAAAGAGAAAAAGTACAAAGCCACCATAAATATCGTTTTTAAAAAGAATCAATCATAAACACCAGTTAGGTAAAAGTTTTTAAAAAAATGTAGATATAAATAACTAAAATTCCATTACACTTCATATATTTCAGTTCCAGAAAGTTTTCTCTCTCCTTGAATTCCAACAATTTTGCAAAGAAGAAGAAAACATTTTTGTGAAAAACCTAAAAATCATTTGATTATGAGGATCTGGAAATAATATGTAAAGAATATAAAACCACCACCAATATCATAAGAAATAAACAAAAATCCTAAGCATTTGTCATATAAAAATTAGAAAATATTATAAATGTGAATACCCACAATTCCATTTTACTTAGAATATCTCTAATAATAACATAAATTCGATATAATCTAATAATTTCTAATAAAAAAAAGATTTTTCTTAGGTTGGATTCGAATGATTCGGAAACGGAAAAATAATTTATCGAATACCTGGAGATCAAATTGAAAATTGTTGAAACTTGAAAAGCGCAAAATAGCAGAATATTTTAAAGCGACCACTAACATCCTAAAAGAACAAAAAAAATTCCTTAACAATCATTATACAAAGATTATAAAAGATTATAAATGCAATGGCCTATAATCCCATTTTATTTAGAATATTCCTGTCAAAAAAGAGGCTTTTTCTCTGTTTGAATCAGAGTTATTTACAAATTAGAAAATAATTTTATCAAACACCAGGAAATAGAAATGAGAAATATTGAAACTTGAATCACAGAAAATTATAAAGCCACCACCAACATTATAAAAAACAAAAAGAAATTTCGTAACAATCATCATATAAAAATTAGAAAACATTATAAAAATTATAGAAAAAAACTTTAATTCCACGTTACTCAGAATAATTCTAGAAAAAAAAATTCTTTATATTCGAGTTATTTTGAAACTGGAAAAATAATTTTTATCAAATATCTAGAGATCGAAATTAAAATTAATAAAATTTGAAGAGCACTAAATAATAAAAGATTATAAAGCCCGCACCAGCATCATAAGACACAAAAATCCCATAACATCCGCCATATAAAATTAAAAAACACCATAAATGCAATTGTCTAAAATCCCATTTTATTCAGAATAATTCTAGACAAAAAATGTATGTATTTCTTTCTTTAAATTCATGTTATTTGCAACTAAGAAAATAATTTTCATCAAATATCTAGAGATCGAAATGAAAATTAACTAACTTGAAGAGCAGAAAATAACAGAAGATTATAAAGCCACTACCAAAATCATAAAAAAATTACTTAATATTCATCATATAAAAATTAGAAAACACTATAAAAACAGTAATCCCATTTTACTCAGAATCATTATGTTTCTTTCTTTGAATTCGAGTTATTTTCTAACAAGGAAAATAATTTTTATCAAATATCTGGAGATGGAAAGTAAAATTGCCAAAATTTGAAAGGTAGAAAATAACAGAAGATTATAAAGTCATCACCAGCATCATAAGAAACAAAAAAAAAATCCTTAACATTCACCATATAAAAATTAGAAAACTCTATAAATGTGATTGCCTTACTTAGAATAGATCTGTGCAAAAAAAAAAAAAAAAAAAAAAAAAAAAAGTTTTTTTCTGACTTTGAATTCATCTTGAATTATTTTGCAAATGGAGAATCAATTTCTATTAAATATATGGGTATCGAAATGAAAATTATTAGAAATTGAGGAGCAGATAATAATCGGTAAAGATCATAAAGTCGCCATTATTTTATCATGAGAAATACAATAAAAATTCTAAACATTCAATGTGTAAAAATTATAAACATTCTTACAATCAAAATTTGCTTAGAGTATTTCTGTCCAAAAGCCTCTTTTTCCTTCCCCTTGAGTTCGGGTTGCTTGGCCAAGTTATAGCCAATGTGCCACATTGATAGCTTTGTTAAATTGACTTAGGGTTTTATAGCGCCACGAGGGCAATTCGGGGCTGTCCTAGCAATATCCGCGTCGTCAGACGAAAGTGATCACAGCCGAGATGAACCCCCCCCCCGACAAATTTCAATACCCCGGCAGCTAGAGAATGTTTGTGTCTGCACTAAGATTTAATGTGCGTTTGACCGACAAAACCAGAATATATTCTGTACACGATATCTTCCGATCGCCATGAAATGGCGGTCCAACCAGATAAAAACTCATCGAAAAGAGATAGAGGGGTGTGTGTTTTTTGTTAGCAGAAAAATAAAAAAAAGAATAGAGTGGATTTCTCAATTCTTGAGAAATCCACTCTACTATCAAAAATATGAGTGGAGAATATTTAAGGTATCGGACTATTTTCGAAGAACATTTTTTAAAGGATTTTTTAAAAACAATTTAAACTATGGTTTTTCGATATATTGCCAATTATAATACTAAATACTATAAATACAAAAACTTTCTTTGAGAATATAATATATTTTGAGAAATAAGAAAATGTTTAGTAAATTTTAATGAAATTTAACCTAACACTCTATACAATATTGTAATGAGGCCGCGGTAGCCTGGTTGGTAGAGCGTCAGTCTCGTAACCGAAAGGTCGCGGGTTCTGTCCTCGTCTCGGCCAAAGACCGCCGTGTTGGCTAATGGCAGCTGGGGGCACGTTAAATATATCGAGACTGCAAAGTCCTCCAAGTTCCCATAACAAAACGATGCCTCTGGGGGTACTGAATCAGGGATGAGTCGGTCTCTGATTTGGATCTAAATTCTGACTTGCGGATGGATGAATGAGTGTATGAATGATTTCGACAGCCCCCTAAAAAGGGTTGTGTCGTGTGTGTGAGCTACAAGTCAGACTTCTGCCCTCTGGGTGTTCAGGGGTCTTTACCCTCAGAAGCTACTGCACCCCCTTTCCGTGAAAACACGGACACGACAAAAAAAATATTGAAATGCAGTACTCCTATTTTTCTTTGTACTCAAGTTATAGAATATAATGATGAATGAAGTGAACCAAAATCTAAGAAGCATTTTGAAATTCAAGGAATCTATTGGTAAAAATATACGTATACATGCATTTTTTTTCCATTAATTCGAGAGTTATTTTTTCTAAAAACACCTATAAAAGAAAAAAATATTTCACCGCAATCAAACTTTTGGTTCATTTTATTGACCACTTTATTTAAAACACTCGCTGAAAGTTTTATGTAAATATTTATATTAGTTTTTGATATGCCATGTTTACGGTGGAGAATTTTAATGAAAATCGATGTTTGGAGAAAATTGTAATTAAAGACAAATTTTATCTGAAAAATATGTAACACTGGATGATAGTTCAGTCTTTCCTTTTCCTAAAAAAGATAAACTGCTTTGAAAAAAAAATTTCTGCTTTTCAAAACCGCTTTTCAAAATTTACGAGGTGCAACTCAAACTAGCTTTTGTGTTTCTTTAAAACGAATGTAAATGTACCAAAAAATATAAATTATGTTTGTTTTTAATAATTCTGGTTATTGTATCAAAAATTCAGCATTTTATTTATCTCAGTTTTAAAAAACTCCTCTCTGTATCATCCTTTCTTTACCTTTCATTTACATTCCTCTCTTTACATCTAAGCTAAGATCTGGCATCATAAATTGTTGATGTCAGGAACAATCAAGATAAGGATATAAGAATCACTTTTCAAC
>JAPMOQ010047785.1:30666-50524 GCA_026543055.1 Argiope trifasciata | reverse complement strand
CTAATTTGACTAATTAGATTTGTATTTCTATTTTCCATATTAAAAATCTTAGCGAAATGAAAATTTTAACTCCCCCACCATTTCCAACCCCTTTCAGTTAATGGGTTAAATGGGCCATTCTCAAACACGTAAGAGATTTCAGCACTTCTAACAGCATATGCCAAGTCGGTTAAAATCCAAACAAAATTACTCTAACTATCGTTAGGAGAACCATTGCAATATGCAGTCTTCCTATAGGAATATACCTAAAATTAAGTTGAGGAGTGTTGCTTTATATTTTAATTTAATCAGTTGAATTTTGCATTAAAATATCACAATAATATATGAACTCTATTAAAGTCATTTAAATAAATTAGATCAATTTAAATTTATCTTTCGTACCGAAAATTTGTATCACAAGTATTGACTCAAAAGAACATCTTTTGACCTAAACTTCCTCATTTTTTCTATTTCAAAATATAACTAGACAAGGATTTTTTCATTCCTTTCTCAGATCTGTATTCCGGATCAAAAGCTATGTAAAAGTTTCAAAAATATGCCGAAGGTATACCTTCTGATATATTTAATTCAGCAACCTTTCCTTAATGTTCTCTCGTAAACATAGTTATATATAATGTTTTTGAAACAGAATATTATATATATATACAAAAATATATCAAGTATAATATATAATTAAAATTTATCAAAAATGTTTACATGAACATATAGCTTGAGTGCACTATTCCGAAAAAAATATTTCCCCAATTGTGCCTCGAGTTCACCATAATCTTTTTTTTTTCTTAAATATTCCAAAACCATCAAAAGATAGAAAATTACTGTATAAAATTGTAATATTTTGCATTTTAGATTATATGTTTCAATTTCATTCTTTCAGACAATTAATTATTGTATAATAATATTTTACTTTATAATTTTTGAATGCATTTCCCCTTGCCTTTCAAACAGAGTTTCCGCTTTTTAACCTTTTAATATTTTTTTTCAGATCAATCTATATAAGTTCCTATTTAATAGAATTTTAATGCGTCTAACCTATTGCTTGCCGCAGCATTAGCCAAATCTAGCTTTTGTATTATTAAAACAAATAAATAATTCAACCAAAAATTCACCATTTAATTCCTTATCCAAAGAAAAGAAATTAATTGAGTGCAAAAGATGAAGAATGAAAAGTGGAGGAGAGAGAAAAGAGGGGGAATAGAAAAGAGAAAGAGCGAAAAGGGGAATCATTGAGCAGTGGATTAAATTATCATGAAATGGTTTCCGGAAATGAAGCGCCATCTATTGGCAAGCAGGAAAGACATTTCGCTTCGCAGTCTTAAGTAACTTATGTGCTCTACAATATTGTAAATGCTTAATAATGTCATAAAAACTGTAGCATAAGTTGCTTTAGCAGTTAGAAACAGGGCGTTTATATGAATTTACATATCATAGGTACACCTGGGTGTTATTTACCATTTCTGTCTAAAAGTTTCTGTAACGTTTAGCGGCATATAGAATTAATTGAATAAAAAAGTGGGACTTGAATCAGGAAATAAAAAAAATTAGATTGAAATTCGTATTCACTAATTTTAGATAAAAATTAGGAAAGTAATCAGATTTTAAATTAAGAAGTATCATTATGTGTATTATCTTTATCACTATCAAAGTATATCATATCATTATCAAAAAAGCATTTTTAAGCAGTTTTGTGGTCGAAGGGAGAAGACACTTCTGAAAATTTTAAACTTTGCTTTATTCTATCCCATGAGGCATAATACAGGATGATCAGCGAATAAGCCTTGATTTCAAAATTAAATATCTCTACAACAAAGAACGATAGAATTATGCGGTAAACTGTACGTTTATTAGCAAAACTGTAAAAATGCTGCGCAAAAGTTTAGAAAATTTAGTTACGAAAATCGTTAACAGATTTCGCTCTTATCACAATGCCCATAGACGCTTTCAGTATGACGTCAAAAAGGAAAAAATGACTCCCGATCTGACTTCTTTCTGTGGGGAGCATTTAAACACTGTCTATAGAAACAATTCCGCCACTCTAGATGAGTTTGAATCGTTGATTGGTGTTGCATGTGATTCCATTTCTGTTGAGACATTGCAAGGCGTGATGTCAAATTTCATTGTTCAATTACGCCCCCTCATTGTTTCGAACGGTGAACATTTTGAAAAAATTGTATTTTGATAGCAAAAACCGCATCACTTTATTAGTGTTTTTTTAAAGATTTCTTTCAGAGAAAGAGTTTTCAGCGCAGATCGCCATCTGTTAACGATTTTTGTAACTAAATTTTCTTTTTGTACATTATTTTTACAGTTTTGCTAATAAACGTAGAGTTTACCGCCTAATTCTATCTATCTTTTTTGTAGCGATATTTAATTTTGAATACAGGAATTTGAGTACAAGAAAGAAACTACGAAATATGTCAATCCAGGACACAACAGAAGAGCAAAAAAACGAAAGAGGTTTAATTATTTTCCCCAGTTATTTTATATTATAAGATTCTGAGAGGGATTCTTTGACATGTGTAGACTTAGAAAAAAGAAATTTAGGTATATTTCAAAGAATTTGCTTAGCTTGACAGAGTTTTATCCTTTCACAAGGAACGTGTGAAAATTCTGATTAAAGTAATTTTACAGAGCTCGTGTAGCATTAATTAATAAAAAAGATGGAATTGGATCAGGGAATAAGATGCCATTTTAGAAAGAACTATAGGTATATTTTAAAAGAATTTACTCTTCCAGCATTAATTAATGAAAAAGATGGAATTGGGTCAGGGAATAAGATACCATTTTAGGAAGAACTATAGGTATATTTTAATAGAATTTGCTTAGCTTGACAGATTTTTATTTTTTAACTGTGAAAATTCTGATTAAAACAGTTTTACAGAGCTCGTGTAGCATTAATTAATAAAAGAGATGGAATTGGATCAGGGAATAAAATACCATTTTAGAAAGAAATTAATATGGGTTAAATTAAGGTAAAAATTTTGGAAATTAATTATGATTTAAATTGGATTAAGAGATATCATTACATTCTTACTCACAAACTTTTATGTTACGGGAATTTATGATTATAAAACTACACTGACTATTAAAGTAAATAAATGAAAAATTTTCCCCAGTTATTTTATATTATAAGATTCTGAGAGGGATTTTTTGACATGTGTAGACTTAAAAAAAGAGAAATTTAGGTATATTTTAAAAAAATTTGCTGAGCTTGACAGATTTTTATTTTTTTAATTGTGAAAATTCTGATTAAAGCAATATTACAGAGCTCGTGTAGCATTAATTAATAAAAAAAAGATGGAATTGGATCAGGGAATAAGATACCATTTTAGAAAGAAATTAATATGGGTTAAACTAAGGTAAAACTTTTTGAAATTAATTATGATTTAAATTAGATTAAGAGATATCATTACATTCTTACTCACAAACTTTTCAGTTACGGATTTTATGACTATAAAACTACACTGAATGTTAAAATAAATAAATGAAATGTAAGGAATTAATATGTCATATGTCACTTACAAATAGCTGACACATCCTGCATCTTAACATCTGGATTTGGCTATGAATGGTCATTACATTCTTACTCACAAACTGTTCAGTTACGGAAATTTATTTTTATAAAACTGCACTGACTATTAAAGTAAATAAATGAAATGTAAGGAATTAATATGTCATACGTCACTTACAAATAGCTGACACATCCTGCATCTTAACATCTGGATTTGGCTATGAGGGGTCCCTGAAGGCCTAAGAGCTCAAAGAGATTAGGGCATCGGGCCTTAAGCCTCTGAACGGGAGTCAAGGGAAGTTGACTATCGCTAATGTGTTTGTTATCTTGTAAAAAGTAATCGTGGAAAAAAAACATTGGTAATCCAAAGCACCTGAAAAGGATAAGCACTAGAGAGAAACCATTTGGGAAAAACAAGTTGTTATTCCGTTAGATCTACTTACAGCGTAGGGAAAAGATTCAGCAATTCGAACATCTGTCCTTAGCTGACTGGAACAGATGCTCACGACTATTGAAAACAGCGGTTGGGTCGATTCTTTCTTACTTACAGCACTGTGGATATACTATTCACTGTACAGGAGGAAAGTTCAAGTGAAGCAACAGAATAATTTATTTTTTTAATGCTTTGCAATGTCTTCTTTTTTTTTAGTTTAGTTATATTAACGTATCGTTTTGAAACAATACTGACCTCGTAATTTTGATCCATGGTCAGACCACGAGGATAACTTCTGAGCCGGCACCTCCTCTCCAAACTTCCACACCACATTAGCAGGAGGACGTTTGACTCCCTGCCCAAGACTCTCTTGCATGGCGATACTTCTATGGAATCGGGTCCAGACTTTCCAATGTTAATTCGTAATAACCTACTCTCCAAATTAAGTTTCAATTAAGTTAAGATGAATTGCAAGTTCAATCTATTCTAAAAAATTTCTGACATTTTGTATAGAATTTAGAATTAAGTGCCTTGGTAATATTTCACTGTTAAGCTTTTTAAGAATGCTTTAATGATGAAACATGCTTTAAGATGTCACTTTTTTAATAATATTTAATGTTCTAAACCCGGATTTTTAACACCAGTTATGCAAATGCACTATTTCCATCAGAAGCAATGTATATTTATCCAACTTCAACAATAAACTTCGTTCATACATTGTTTAAACAACGTTATTAAATGCTCATTGACCAAAATAAAGCTACTGGAAATCAATAGTTCTATTTCAGCTTTTATTAACACAAATTCGAAAATGCTTCCACAATAACGGCAAAATTTCTACCAATGTCTAACAATATAGGAAAAGAAATAAATTGTCGAACCTTCATTGCAGAAAAACAAAAATTCATTTCAACATTTATTCATTTAATGGGAACTGATAAAACGAAATGGATAAATTGGTAAATGGCAGCCACGAAATCAGTGAATCGTGATACGTGGATTCTCTTATCTGAGAATTGATTGTATACTGCATCAGTTCCGTTTGAGCGAGGGTGATTCCATTTCAGTTTTTCACTTTTATTGCTTTTATACTAACGTTCTTTTAGTCTTTTTCATGTGTGGAATGTGAGGATTTAAACTTGGTTAAAAAAAATAGCAGAATTAAAATGATAAAAATAATTGGAACAGCAAATAAAATATCGCTGCTCATAAATGACGCCATCTAAATTCCCTAGTTTGTTTATTAAGATATCCCAGACAGATGTTCAATAAAACGACTGGTTTGAGACTAGTTTTTATGTCTGTTTTTTAGAAACGCAGATGGCTTCGAATTCAGCTTAATAAGCAGATGTCATCTTTATTGCACAAAACAAATATTAAAATAGAATTTAGATTCGAGTAATTGCTTTGAAAACATTTGGTAATGCTTTGATAGAAGTAATACGGAAATAAGATTTGCCATTAAAAGAGTGAAATTCTTACCTTTTCGCTGAAGAGGTCTTTTTTCCTCCAAATGAAATATAAAATGAGTCAAAATATTTATTGTTTATTGGGCATGTACCACGCGAACATGACTTGACTTTTTTGAGTCAATTTCATGTAAATATGAGCTACAGAGAAAAAAATGCTCAAAACTTGTAGTTATTACGAATATATACTCGAAATTGAATTACGAATATTACATAAATATTATCTAACATTGAATCATGAAATGCGACAACTTTCGTGATTCATTGCTAGATATTCATAGATTCATTGCCTATTTAAGACCTTTTCTTCAGTTTAAGAATCAATAAATTAAATTAAATTTAGTTATAAAAGCTTGCTATAAATAATCTTCTAACAAATAAAAAAAATCTAAATTTTTCTGTTGATTTATAATTTCATTTTGGAAACTTTTCGGAATATTAAAGTAAATTTTTTAGCACCAGTACGGAATTACAATTAAGGCAAAATTAAACAATCAATGGAAAAACAAGCTCCGAAGATATTAAAGTATAATTTGCCAGTGGAAACACATAAGCGTATAAAATTTCGAAACTCTTTTTTATCAAAAAGAGAGTAAAAACTTTATTTTGATTTACATCTTCGCAAACATGAAATAAGTGAAGCAAAATAAAACATTCAAAGAATTTTTTTAAAAAAACTCCCCGCTTCAGGAAAATATTCTTCGGGATTCGGCAACAATTTTAATAAGATAAAAATTATTTTTTACCAACAATAAAGCAACAAAGAGTCATTTTATCTTTCTAATATATATATATATATATATATAGAGAGAGAGAGAGAGAGAGAGATGCTCTGTAATGGAATATTTTTTCCCAAAAATATTTTCAAATGCGAAATGTTGACTTCTGTAGAAAACAAAACATCCCTGTCTATTTTAAAAAATCACATATTTTATTAGAATGAAACTTGTGCTTCAGCTACTCGAGGAAATTTGCGAAGCATAATATCTTTCGCATAGTTTTCTCTATCACTACGATTTTTATGAAAGGTATGCCAACCACAAATTCACTATTCCTAAAAATATAACAACGAAATCCAAAAAAAAAAGTGTCTTTTGTTTTAATTCTAAATATTTATTTTTAAAAAAATTATAAATGCCTGTTCTTTATGCTTGAAATACGATTTTTAAATTTATTAATTAAAAGTTGAATTTTTGAATTCTAAATTAACTTTTGGCAACAATTTTTTCCCCAAATGTAGCAGCTTCGAGTTTCCCCAAAAAGTGTTTTAAAATCCTTGGACATTCATGTTATAAAGCAAACCTTTTTAAACAAGTAATATAAAAAAAAAAAATTTAAGTCAATTATTACTTAGGTCAACAAATAATTTTTTATTTTAGTTACTTTGTATTAAATAATTACAATTAATATAAATACGGATATACTTATGACAGAATCACAACATTCAGTGGCAAAAGAATTTTTTTTTTCAGCGATATGCACGCTTTGCCACTGACGGTATTTATTCCTAAATTTATATTCTGCTTATCTTATATAAGAAAAAAATTCCTATATAAAACGAAAATTAATTAATTTATCAAAAAATTATTGATTTTCGCACGAATCGAATTCGCATTCTTCACCTTCCCGTGAAAAATGCGTTTTACCGATTGAACTATTTATTGTCTGTTGAACTTAATTGGCATTACAATTTGCTTCATTTAAAGAATTAAAAATTAATTAAATTTAATTAATGAATCAATATTTGAAGAAGAAACAGTATTAACATCAATTGTCTTCCATAACAAGTTTCTAAAAATGTATTTGAACATGAGTGGATAAATAAAAAGTATTTTATTAACGATTGAATATTTGAACAAGGTATATAAATAAATATAGGAAGAATTTGAACCAATAGTTGGAATTGAAAAATAATCCTGCATACACATATTCAGCTCAAATTATCATTTTGAAAAATTAGCCATTCGGTTTTAACCCAAAAGCTATGATACTTGAAAAAATACTTTTATCACAGAAATAAATTTTTTTAAAAACCTTCTATAAATTTATTTTAAAAATGCCATTTCCAAATTCTTATGAAATACCTTGCTTTAAAATTGAAATGGATACCTTAAAAAGGACTAACGCGGAAAACACGGATACCTTAAAAGTGATTGGTTAGCAGAACTCCTACTGTTATTCGAATTTCATTATTCACTATTCAATCTAAGAAATCGTATAAATGCCGTATGCATAACGTGTAAATAAGCAACCATACCAATATCTTAAAATTTCATAAGCATGTTTACTTCGGAGAATTTTAGCATTGAAAGCAGCAGTAGTTTCTAAGAACTTTTCTTTATTGAAAAGAATACTATATTCTTTGAAAAGCTGTTGTAACAAATATGAACAAAAATTGCTTATTTAAACTGGCTTTAAAATGTGTCTCAACGATAACCCTTTCTTTAAAAAAAATTATCCAATAGGCAAATCATTCTTGTACGAGTTCTTACATAAAATGCAGAGTTATTGAATGTGCATAATGTGCTTTGCATCGTCTTGAGGGGGAAAAAATTATTTCTTCAGGCATGCAGTTAAAAAGGATCACTTCAACTATTAGCTTTCATTGAAATGCTACCTTGTTGTTGTTCTTTATATTAGGTTTCTTGCAAATATTCACAAAATATTACTTATCACACTTCTTTTGATAGTCTTGTACGAGTTCTTATGTACCCTTCGGAGTGATTGAATGTGCATAATGGGATTTGCACTCTGGAGGGAAAAAATTATTTCATCAGGAATGCAGTTAAAATATATCACTTCAAAAAGCATTAATTTTCATTGGAATGCTACTATGTTGCAGCTTTTTATATTTTGTTTCTTGCAAATACTCGCATTAAATTTTTATCATACATTTCTTTTGACAAAATTGCTCCGAACGTTTAGTCTGTTGATGTAAATTTGCCATAATAAATCAACACATTTTTAAAAAATTGCATTGTTTTGTAAATAATCTCAGTTTTCTCTGCTGAATTGCTGTGAAACGATAATTTGCGAACAAGTTTAATCATATTAACGTCCTGTTTTAAAGCAACACCAGAGCTATTTTGGGACGAACCTCGTACTTTTAAACTGCATTCAGATGACGAGGATGGCACCTGATCTGGGAACACCCCTCTCCAAACTTCCACACCACATCAGCGGTAAGGACACTTGGCCCCGGCGGATTTTACGTGCACTAAGACAGCTTACACGACGGTTGTTCGACGGAAAAGGGCTCGAACGTGAAACCCTACAAAGGTAAAGTCCGAAAGCCAGAAATTACGACCAGGTCCCTTTTGCTCTGATTTGCGAACAAATGCTATATAATAAAGGGTGTTATATCTAACTCGTTGGTGGTCGGATCTCGGCAACCTTGTGGGTACAATAATAAGTGGGGCACTGGCCCTCCCATCGATGACGGGACGTGCTCTCTACTGGGAGGGTTGTACAGTGGCCAGTGATGGCCATCAGGACTTAACCACAGTTCCCGCCAACGTTGCTGTAGCGACGGTCCGGTCATTCAGTCTTGCGAAGTTTTATCCGTGTACCTTGGGCGGAGGGATCGGTGGTCAGTTGTATGACTTAACTTTGCGTTATGTATGTGCTGAAAATTTTGTTTTTATATACGTGGTTTTAAATATCTTTATAAAATTTTCATTGGGCCAGAAACATAAAATTTGAAACTTGGATCATAATAGAATATTTCTTGCTTATAATTTACAATTTACTTCTTTATATAGGAATCACAGAAGATGCACTGCAATAATTTAAAAAGGCAAATGACAAAAATCCACTGACTAGAATGCAAATTTTGAAACCTGGGTCATCCTAGCGAATGTCTTGATGTATGATTTTGCAATTACTTTCAATATATTTTTTACATTCTCTATAGTAAATATAAAATTGGTACTGCAATCGTCTAAAAATTCGAATGACCAAACTTCTTCGTTCAGAACAACCTGAGTTCGAAGAACACTTTTTTTTTTTTAGAATTATATTTGTCTATCTGTCTGTGAACACTATAACTCAAACGCTCTTTGAGCTAGAACGGATAAAATTTAATATACGAGTTTTACAGAAAATTTACATGTTTCAATCAAAATTTGAGCGAAATATATTTTGATAAAATCTGTCTATCGTTCTATTCGAGAACAAGGGGACTAGATAACTACAAAACACACAGAGCTAAGTTGATAAAATTTGGCACTCAGTTTTACAATCTAAACTGTAAATTCCTATCAAATGTTGAGCTAAATCTGTTGAAGAACTTACTTTGTTTCTGTCCATACTTCTACATGCATGTAAACGCAATAACACATAAACACAATGAATCAAACGGATGAAATGAGACATCAACAGAAGAATATACGTGGAAGTTTCGAGGGAGACCAGTCACGCTGGTTTAATGATTGGGGTAAGAAAAATTATTATCTATTAACATGTAGATTCCTATTAAACTTTGAATTAAGTATGTCAAAGGGCTGACATTGTGTAGGTCTATACTTCTGCTTGAATCAAATGTTGTTGTTGTTGTCGTCGTCTATAAAGGTGCAAAGTGCAAATAAAATCTATATTCCACCAAAAGTCTTGGTGACGAGATCTGCCAGTTTTGGAGCCCGATGGCCGTGGAGGATCTCAATGGGTGGCGCTCCAAGGTGGAAGAGGGAACGGATAACTCGAAAGTTAAAAACATGTTCTGGAGTTAAAAACATGTTGGGATTGAGGACAGTACTTGCAGTTGGGATAGGATTTAATGCCAGTTGGTGATATCTTCATGCCCTTGAAATGTCCAGTACGTAGCCGAGCTATTGTAGAGAAGAGGTTTCTTGGGCAATCTAGGTCAGGGATTGTTGCCTTGCCAAAATGTTGATTGTATATCCTACGCCTGGCAACAGCATTTGCATCTGTACAGTGACTGTTCGGGGTTGTTCTTCATGACGTGCTTCCTTTGCAAGGGCATCTGCACATTTGTTCCCCTCGATAAATACATGAACAGGAATCCACTGAAGAATGCATGGTATATTTAGTGAGTGAAGAAAGGTATTAATTTCTACCGTCAGTGCTGACTCACCGTTTCGTATAGCTTCTAGAGCTTATTTAGAGTCTGAGAAAATTACTATTTCTTCAATCGAGTCGTCGAAGGGAGAAAAATAGAGACAATGGGTTAGAGCCTCTTTAATAACAATTAGTTCACTGCATGAATCAAATGAATGAAATAAGACATCTATTGGATAATATGCGAGAAAGGAAGACCAGTCCCTCTCGTTTAATGACTGGGATAAGAAAAATTATTAGTTGTTATGCCGTCATACATGAATTAATGAAGTTCCTCATTTCAAATATTTGAAAGCCTTATTTCTCAGATTCAACGGGGAAAGATAAATCTTATTTGTTATTCATAGAAACAGGAAACGAGAATTCCTCCATGAAAAATAACAAATATCTGTTTGTGTTTCACCTATTCACTTCCTTAAAGAAAGTAACAGGTTGTTTATTTTGTATTATATATTTTCTTCTAATAAATAAAGAATTAATTAAATTTCGATTACGTACCAATGGTGTCATCTGTTTGTTGTCTAATTTCAGAAATGATGATTTAATTATTCTCTTTAATATTTTATAATAGCGATTAATGAAGTACAAATTCAAAAATGAAAAATTATTTGGAAAAATTTGTTTAGCTCCCTAATTAAAGAGTAATTTTAGAAACTGTTTTTTATTTGTTTTATTAAATCTTATCCATTGTAATCCTAGTGAATATAGTGGCAGTCATCAGAATCTTATCTTCCCCTCTTTTCGAAACTTCAACCTTTATAATAGCGATTTATGAATTAAAAATTAAAAAATAGAAAATAAAGTGAGAAAATGTGTTTAACACAGTAACAAAGGTACAATGTTAGAGAAATAAATTTAGAACATTAATCAAAGAGTAATTTTAGAAGTTATTTTTTTAGTTCAATCAAATCTTATCCAATCTAATTTTAGAAACTGTTTTTTATTTGTTTCGACAATCCTTATCCATTGTAATCCTAGGAAATCTAGTGGCATCCACCAGAATCTTATCTTCCCCTCTTTTCGAAACTTCAACCTCTATAATAGCCATCTATGAATTAAAAATTGAAAAACAGAAGATCACTTGGAAAAGTATATTTAACACACTCATCAAAGTGCGATTTTAGAAACTGTTTATTATATTTGTTTAATCAAATCACATCCATTATAATACTAGTGAATATAGTGGCATTCATCAGAATCTTATCTTCCCCTCTTTTCTAAACCTCAACCTCTATAACAGCCATTTATGAATTAAAAATTAAAAAATAGAAGATAGCTTGGAAAAGGATGTTTGGCACACTAATCAAAATGCGATTTTAGAAACTGTTTTTTATTTTATGTGTTTAATAAAATCATATCCACTCTAATACTAGTGAATATGGTGGCAGCCACCAGAATCTTATCTTCCTCTCTTTCCGAAACTTCCACCTCTATAATAGCCATTTATGAATTAAAAATTAAAAAATAGAAGATAACTTGGAAAAGGATATTTAACACACTAATCAAAATGCGATTTTAGAAACTGTTTTTATTTTATTTGTTTAATCAAATCATATCCATTCTAATATTAGTGGATATAGTGGCATTCATCAGGATCTAATCTTCCCCTCTTCGAAATTTCAACCTCTCCTTGTCCTCCCCATAACTCAGGGTGAAGTGAGGGGAAACTAAACAAAGAGTGCGAGAGACTAATTACAGAAATGTTACCCTCGTTTCCTGGGGGATATTTCGTTCTGCCTGTGGAATGTTCGCAACTTGATGTAAGATACATTAATTGATCACACTCATTAGCTAGCCATTATCTGGCAAACCTTATCAACCCTCTTCCTTGATCTATGGAGCAACTAGTTATTATGTAATTACGGATTCATTAGTGGAAATGTGGTCACTCCGCAGTTCTCTAGTTCAATTGTTCTTTTTTTTCTCTCTCTCTCTTCTTCTCTTCCCTCTTCTTTTTCTTTGTCCGCTCTGGATAATTTCATAAAAGACTAAGAGTTTGTTTTCCATAATGCTTTATTAAATAACAAAAAAAGTTATCTTTTTGATTAATTGTATGATTTTTGTTATTTATCAAATAATTACGGAGGTTTATATTTATTTCTTCTTGCCTTAAAATTTGAGTTGTTAGAGTATAAATGTGAATCAGATGTAACAGAGATAAAAAATTTCGTTTTCTTTTCTATAAATGCATTTTTTAACTATGCATATTTTTTAGTTTATTTTTTAATATCCATTAGCTTGATTGCCTTAAATAATTTTCGATGATATTCTTCAAAAATATTATAATTTACATCACGTAAAAAGCATTTAAGTTAATTTTGGATTTTCTCATTTATGGGACAATGTAATAAAAATGAGACTTTTTTTAAAAATTGAAATTGTCACTTTCTCATAAATAACTAAACTAAATTTCTCATGTGGCTGTAATTATATGAATTTATAAGGATATAATTTTAATGAGGTAAAATGATATACCCTATAATTATAATTTGGTTGATAACTAGTTTATAATGGAAAATAAAGGCAATGTGTATGTTTTCCTCCCGACATTTTCAGTTACTTCCATAATGTAATACGCTTGGTGTTTAGATTTGTTAAATAGTCTAGAAAAATTATAATGAATTTTGAATTTCTTCAGATTGGCAGATTAGGTTCAAGACATATTCAGATCTACGATTTTGACATCTCCTTGTTTTTTTATACTTCGCTAACGAAAAACTAAAAGTACTGCCCTCTCAAATTTGTATTATTTCATCCAATTCCAGATGCAAAACTATGCACAAAATGCATAGCATCAGTGTATATAATTGTCCACTACCGTCTGTAACACTGGTCAAGGCTAACGATATCCCACTCTTCCGTCTGTGTCCCTATCTGATGCGAAATCTCAACATTTGTTTTGGCATCTAGCAAATAAGAAAGGCTTTATTTCATTTGTTAGATGCCAAATATTTATTTTATTGATTTTTAGCTTACGAATAAACCTAAGCATTAATAAATAACAAAAGTCAATGAGCTGAAATATGAGATTTTTATTGTTTTATATTTATGATGATTCATTATAATCTCCATCCTCGAACCACATTGATGGCTAATACTAGTATTTTCTTTTAGCTTTTTTTTAAATTTTGAATTCGACATTTTTTTTCCTTACTTGTTTGCTAGTGGATTACTGCTTATTTCAATCCGATTTTAGTTATTTGTTTGGTTTAAGTATTCGTGAACATATTAAACAGTTTTTTATCACCAATAAAAAGATAATTTCGAGCAATATGCTTTTAAAGCAGAACGTTTCTGAAATACATTTTAAAATGCTAAAGCTACATTGAATAAATATCCTATAATAAAACAAAAACATACAATACAGTAAATTTAATAAACACCAGTAAGGTCATAATAAATACATATACATATAGAAATTAAATAGGATATAAATAAGAGTTGGGAAAAAAACACTTTTATGTGTGTACATAATTTTATGATTCAAAATTGATATATTAAAAAAATAGGGTGAAAAAAAAAGAGTGAAGCATCCATTTAGCAATGAAATTGGAAATAAAAAATGTACAATAAATGCTGATGTTGAAATTGATTTTCAATGATAATATCAGTGCTTCTTAAAACAGAAATCAATGAGGTCCACAATGATATAGCGTGACATTATAAAAATCAATTTCAGTTTAAATACAAGAAACAAAAATATAATTATCGAGAGAAAAACCACTAATGAGATTAAACAGATTACTCTTTTGTTATCAAACATGATTACAAAGCAATAACTGAATAATATGAATTACTAAAAGATAAAGAAAACTTAAAGATTCATAACAGAAAAGTAAAACTTCATGATGCATTTTATTTTAATGCCGTCAACTAAAAATCATATGCATCATGTTTTGTATAGTTCTGTTCAATTTGGAAACCTTTATCTCATCACAACATCATTCTGTTCTAATACATTCATCAGGTAACTTTTAATAAAAAGTTACACGTCAGATATGCTGTCGCAGTATAAAAATTACTAGAACAGGTTTTATTTTGTTTATTTCCTATAGTTAGTAAGTAGGCACACATTAAATAAATTTTTCAAAATGATTGTAGCTTATCACTGACTTACAATTCTCTATTCCAATACTAACAACGCAGTTCAAGATTGTTGAAAGGAAACTAAAAAATATTTTACACGGCAATCATTCTGCAATTTCACATTAAAGTATCCAGCATGACACCAGCATTTCGTCTTTTAACATATGTTACAGGACATAAAATTACTGAAAGTTATAACTTCAAATGTAAACAAAAAGTCCGCTTCATATTTGGAGGACACCAATATTTCATCTTTTAACATATAATAAGAGGAAAGAAAATTACTCAAATTTATAACTTCAAATGTAAATAATCCCCTTCATACTTGGTGGAGAACGTTAATGACAGATTCATCTACTAAAGCGTTGCTGATGAAGGTTTAAATGCCATACACATAAATACATGACACGTGACTTTTACGTCACATGAATTGACCCCATTATGAGCCTCAAAGGTAATGCATGGTACTCAGAGCTATATAGTTTTAGTTATTCACTAACTTATTTTTTCGACATGACCGATTTTATAAAAACTTATCTTTAAATTACTAATTCTGGTACACTGATATTTTTAATGGGGCTCAATTCATGTTCATTTAATATAGCAACATCATTGTATTTATTTTTGTTGAAATTACTTTTGTAAATTTCTCCTTAATTTTTGAAAACTGCACATCCATTATAATAGTAATGCTGAAATTAAATATTTAATTATTAAAAGATTTATTCACTGGAAGAGTTCTTTCCCTAGTTACAATTTCTTTGCTTGTTAAAAATTAACTAAAGAAAGTTATTTATTGCAGAAAATCACATGAACACTAGCAGAGTTTCAAAGAAATAAAAAAAAGATTTATAATTATATTTTAAAAATATTATATGATTAGTAATGCACTTAAGATGTAAATACATAGTAACATTGAAAGTAAATACTGAAGACCAGGAATTCTGTGAACTAAAAAATTTCACAAGTACTCAAATCAAAATTATTCAATAAAAACGGACTGAAACTAATAAAGATCCCCTAACAGGAAAAATGCAATGCTAAATACAAAATTTTAAAAATACCGAAAGAAAATATTAGCAATAATTACAATTCGTCTAAGAGAGGAGAATATAATGTATTAGCATAAAATTAAAATTATGAAAATTGCAGAACCCAATTCATTTACCCTTGCTAAATTTACGATCCCATACTAATTTCTATTCTTGTTTAGCTCTATCCACATAGCGATAAATCAGTCAATTGAAACATTTAAAAAAAAAACCTTTGAGTTACTTGATGCCAAAACAAAAATTTGGATTTACGTATCAGATACTAACGCAAATAATAAGGGCTGGAATATTTTTAAACTCTCAGCATTACAGATAGCTGTGGATGATTATATATACAGATTATCTTTATTTAAGCTCTCCTCTTAAAATTGTATGCAAGCAATGTATACCAATTAAAACAGACCCTCATTCGATAAATAACTAAATGACAAGTATTTATGATTCTAATTCATAAAATAAAAATTCAAGTTCAAGACATTTAATAAATGTAATCCTGAAAAAGGCAGGAATTCTAATTTTTATACGGTCCCTCGTCCTTTAGTTATATTTAGTTACATAATCTTGACACCCTAATATTTTAAACAAAAAATAAGTTTCACTTTTCTGCGATTAAAATTGATGGAGTTAAGAAACTTTTGATATAAATTTTTTTAGAATATTTTACTCATTTCAAGGTGATTTCTAAGAAGATTTGAGTGTCACGGCCTCTGCTTACAAGAAAAGGATTAAATGTTAAAATAATGAAATTTAAGCTTCATAACTTTGTCAGTTTTTATCGCAAAAATGAAGAATTTTTTTTTTTCTTCAGTGTGTCAAGAATAATTTGATAAATAAAAATAAAATAATTTGATAAATAAAAGGACAGGGGGACTAAATATAAATTTATTATTCTTAATTTTTTAATTAAATTAATTATTCAAATTAAAAATTTAAATTCTTTATTCAAAATTAAAGTCAAGATTCTTTAAAATATATTTGAACAATACTTGATTTTGATTTGAATAAGTTCGATTGCATGGCCTTTACAATTAAATGAAAGCAAAATATTAAATGCTTTTATTATTGCAAAAATTATAGAAGAATTGAAGACTAGATAATTGCATGTTTAATAATCCTAGTAGTTCCGACCATTAGTATTATACAAAAAGATTTCTAGAACACTTTCATTCTTAAATTTCCCTTAACATACGCAGACTAAAGTAATTCTAGAGTTTTTGTTCATTCATTGAATGAGAAGGCTGCCAAAATCATCGCTCAACCCCTCCCTCGTTAACTTCCCTCCACCCAATTTTCTACCTACTATAAAATGAACGACATTCTCTTCCCTGATCGTGCCAGCAATAAAACGAACCGTCAGGGCCATCCAAATTAAACTTTCTTTTTCAACGGAGAATAAAACATAGGCCCATTTTTATTTTGGAGTTTGAGTTTTTCATCACACGATAATCCGTCTTTTTCACACTCCTCTGTAAGCTAGGAAAGAGCTGCCATCATTGTAGTACAATGTTAACGTTTTTTAATAACACTGCAATAAATTGTTTGCGAAAATTGTTCCAGTTGTTCAACGAGACGTTTATTTAAACGACAGCTGATAAAACATTTCGGTTATACATTTTAACAAACATTTTGAGATAATGTAAACATATTATCTTTTAATAGCTTTTATTATCATTTCATCATTGAATATATTATTTTTTGTAACTTTTTTAAGATTCTCAATTTTTTTTAATACTACATCCTCAATTAATGCATAAAAGCTCACATAAAATTATTCGACTGCTTTTCTTTTCCAGTGTTGCCAATGCGGCCTGTAGTATTAGGGACGTATTAAACTAACTCTCCTGTAATTTTAAGAAGGGATATTATTCTAAATAAATCAAACTAAACGTGGATTGAAATCATTGTGCTAATGATCGAACATTATAATGCCGTCCTCTTCAAATTCGAAATTACTAATTTCCTTGTAGTTACATACTTGTTCAAATCTAACGTTATAAATATTATTTGAATGTGAAATTCATTCAAATATAAGCTGATTCATTTAAAATTTGTAGCATTTACAATATTTTTATCTTCTCTTTTGGATACAAGATGGCGATACATAGTTGCAGTTGATAGAACATAATAATATTCTTTTAAAATTTAGAATTACTCAATTCCTTGTTGTTTCAGATTTGGTCAAATCTAATTTTAAAAATGTCATTTTCACGTGAAACTCATTCATATAAAAACTGGTTCCCTTAAAATTCAGATTCCTTTTGTCTCATCTCTGCTATATAAATAGAACATCAAAATGCTCTATACCCTTTATAATAGATTATTATCACTCATTACCTTATTATAATAGTCATAATCTGATCATTACTCATTATCTTATTATAATGGATATAATCTGATTATCACTCATTGTCTTATTATAACGGACACAATTTGATTATCACTCATGGCCTTTCTATAATAGACATAATCTAATTTTTATTCATTTCCTTATCATGCATTACATTATTATAAAAGAAGATAACCTAGTTCTCTAAATGAACTCTCCTATAATTTTAAAACGACATGTAATTTCAAATAAATCAAACTAAATTGTCGTAGATCAAGAGCCATTATGCTCATGATAGAACATTATCATGCCGTACTCTACAAATTTGGAATTATTAAATTCCTTGTAGTCTACAGATTTGATCATATCTAATCTTAAAAATGTCATTTACGTATAAAACTCATTCATAAATAAATCGATTCATTTTAAAAGTCAGATTTCGTATATCTCACCTCTGCTTTGTAAATATAACATTAAAATGCTCTATACACTTTATAATAGAATATAGTAGCTCATTACCTTATTATCATACACATAATCTCATTATCACTCATCACTTTACTGTAATGGGCATAATTTCATTGTCACTCATTACCTTATTATAAAAGACATAATCTCATTATCATTCATAATCCTTTTATAATAGACATAACCTAATTATTATATTATTATACATTATATATTTTAATACAAAATTACCTAATCAGTTCACAATAATTAGAACATTATAAGGCTTTATTCACATTAAAATAAAACATTATCACTTGTTACTTAATAAGAGAAAACATTACATATCCGATTCCCCATGAATTAAAATTTAATAAATTTCTCATGTGGCTCTAAACTTGATATAAATTTAATTAAAAAATGTCATTTGGATGTGACAACATGTGCAAACTTATTCATCTTAAATTTCACATTTCGTATATTTTTCTCCTAAAAATTTACTAATAATTCAGTTTGTTCAAATTCCTCAATCATAACTCTTAATTGTATTAATGACGTAGAGCCTGTAGGCAAGTTATGAATTCTTTTATATTTCTGAAAATGTCTTGAAGTGTTGCACTCATAAAGATAAATATTTTTTAAGAAAAAGTAATTAAAAAAGGCTGAGAAAACCTGAAAAGATAATGAGCGCAATCAGTGAGTCATTAGAATAAATTATTTCTCTGAATGGTCCCAAAATTGTTTTAAGGAAAATTAGCGGTACTTTAGTTAACTACATAACAAAAAAATGTATTTGCATCTATAAAATTGCATCAAGCTAGCGATACATTTTTTGTAATTATAAGTTTTTTATATTGCTTCATTTAGAAGCTTTGCGAGGGTTATTTGGGGATAGATCCAGTAATTTTGAAAGTTTGATCAATGTATGATGTCACCATCAGAGCTTTAACAATGGATTCAACAGGTGATAGGTTTTTACAGAAATTAAAACGAAACACAAACGAATAGATCGCACAGAAATCATGAGTTTCCAAGGGATTTGCAAAAATAATTTTAGTTAGGCTGTGTTAATGTTTAGAACTACATCAAAGTTAACTAGTTTGAATTAGTTAAGCTAGATTAACGCCTTGAAGCACTACAAGGGCCATTAATATAGAGAAGCGGACTTCGTAAAATGAAGCCCGATCAGATGACAGCAGCGACACTGAGGATGACACCTCCAGATTTCCGTATCGCACCATGCAGAAGGCATTTGACAATCGACATCAGAACTAACATATAACAGACCGGTAACCTCGACGATTCTTTATTGGGCTTGGACCACGAATGTAGAGCCATGTTTACGCGAAGCTGAAGTCTTCCCTACTAGGCCAACTTCATCACTCCAAATTTAAACGAAGGTAATTAAGAAAACAGTTTTGATTATATTATTTATTTTTTCAATAATATATATATATATAT
>JAPMOQ010047785.1:0-30566 GCA_026543055.1 Argiope trifasciata | reverse complement strand
CGACAATAGAGTAGAAAAGGCAAAACAATTGCTTACTAACTGAAGAAACTGAGAGTGTGTGAAATGAATCCATGATAATATGGCTTATAAATATGAACTTCTGTTTCCCGTGCCTTATAGCATAACAATCAAAGTAACTGCTTTAGCATTCATATCTGCTCATATTTTCATATTTTTTTCTATATTTCTCACTTACATAGCAATGTATATTCCCATGACTTACATTTTAACTTTTTAAAATGATTTAATATAATTTAAAAATAAATTAACGAAATAATGTGTTCAATATGACAGATTTTTTACTTGAATCAAAAGAGCTTTTCGTGAATAAAATTAAATTAAAAATTAAAATGTTTAATTCATTATTTTCAATTAAGATTTCCGTCAAAAAACCTTTCAAAAACTATTTTTTCAATATTTTAATACTTCCTTTAGATTAAAAGCACTGTATTGTTTGCAAGTTTCTCATAAGTATTTTTTTTTTCATTATAATTTAAATTTGTGTTCTCAGTTCTTCATGCAAGAAAATATTTTTCTTCAAAACTTAATGCTTAACTCAAACGTAAATGTTAGCTAATGGAGAAATTTTAAAATTCTTGGTCTAATTAAAATATTTTACGCTTGGTTAGATAAAACATATGTAGTTTATAAGACAAATGCCTTTCAAGTAAACAAACTTTCAATCTTTCTTTTCCAAAAATAATTTTTTTAAAAATATATACTCATAACGTCAAAAATAAAAAAGACAGAATGGCTGAAGAAGAAAATTATTTTGTTTTTATACTTTAATCGTTTGCACGACGGAACAGGAAAAATTGAATTTCCATTAAAATACATAAATAAAAAAAGGATAGCAGCTGCAAAACTAAAATCTTTTGCTTTTATTTTATATTAACTAGCACATTTGCTCTTAAATTACTGCTATAAAAATAAAATTTAGCCAGGTAATTTATTATCGCCCATTGAAAAAATTTATTTCTAGAAGATTTTCCCCTCAGAAACCGAAATCGATTTTATCTACCTTTCAGGACATTAAATTGCAAATCTTAAATCTCTTTTCTTAACTCCGAAAAAATTGCTAGTGATTCTTTTTAAGAACTTTTTTGCAGTAATTTATTTTTACTGTAACGCAATTATAATTTCTTTTTTTCGATTTTATTTTGAAAAACGATCAACCTCTAGTGCTTAATTTACAAAGTTTAATTACTTTTTGATGATTATAAGTAAACAATGTTTAAAATTAAAAAACGATAAATAAGTTACATACGTTTCTGAATGAACAAAATGGTTTTAAAACTGCTTTACAAAGAAACAATTTTGATATTTTCTACAAATAGGGTATTAAATGTGTCAAAACTACTTTAAAAAGGGAGTGCCTCAGAATATGACCATATTTTACCAAAGTAATTTGGCAATTTCTTTAAGTAGTTGAAAATAAAAGGTTCAAAATTCAATACACTCTCAGCAATCCAACTGATAGTAGGCTAAAAGGCTCCCAGATTAACGAAAACACCGAACTATGGAGGTTAATTTAAAGCCAATGATAATAGTCTCCCCAAAATTTTCTCGCATTCTCTCAAATAAAGATGTTATTCCAACATAAAATTGCGGATCGTAGAAAATGCCATGAATGCCCACAAGTGCTCAAAATTTTATTTTATTAATTGCATCCCATAGAAGGGAATGTGTGCTTCATAGTGTAGTAAAAAAACCGGTACTTGTTTATTAATTGTAAGGCATTGGCGAAAATTAGTTTCAAAATATGGAACTTCATCTTCAACCTAGTGTTTTAAAATCTCGTGCAATATTTTGGGCGATTAATCGCTGGCCTGTGATAAATACGTAAGTAACAGAAACTTGAATTTGTATTTTGGTCGCCTTTTATTCCATCAGAATGAAACCCAAATTTAACATAAAACTATAATTATAATTGCAAGATCACATATTAAATTTCATTTATTTAAGTCTTTGTATTTTCTGAGTTAGAGCATTTACATGCTTTCAAAAGTACAGACTTACAAATGATTAATTCTTAAATTGATTAATTTCAAATTTGAATCTATGGTTTAGATGCTAAACCTTTGCAACACATTTTATTTATCAAATTATTTAAGTCAGAAATACGACATATCGATTACCGAACTGCTGTTGTAACATTTGCGATTTACCACCATAGTTAACAATATTGCATCCTTCAAATTTTCCATAGAAACAAACATAACTTTAGGCTCGTTACTCATAAAGCATTATGCTTCATGATATAAAATGTTCCTTCTAAAATGTAACCTCTTTAGAGAAAAAATTGTGTATGCTGAGTTGTAAAAATATGAATCATGTCTTTTCAAATCAGAAATACGAATTATCGATTACCGAAATGCTGATGCAACATTTATGATCTACTGGCATAACTTATAGTATTGCATCTTTCAAATGTTTGGTAGAAACAAATATAACTTTAGGTTAGTTACTCCTAAAGCAATAAGCTTCATGATGTCAAATGTCCGTTTCAAATATGATTTCTTTAGAGAATAAAATGTGTATATTGTATTGCAAAAACTTGTGTCATATTTTTTTCCAAATCATAAATAAAATTTATCGATTATCGAAAAGCTGATGTAATATTTATGATTTATTAACAGAACTTTCAATATTGCATCCTTCAAATTTTTGGTCTGAACTAATCTAAGTGTAAGCCAATCACTCATAAGTAATAAGCATTATGATACTTTCTTAAAGAGATTTTTAACATTTATCATTCTGTATAAAAAAATAATGTCAAAAGCTTTCAAAACTTGAAATCCTTATCCGAAAAAACAATAATTATTTCAAAAATAATGCAGATGAACTCGAATTTATGCTGTCTGATTTCACAAGTGGAAATTTAAAAAAATCACTGGTATTTTTTAAATAAATTCATGAATCGCATGACATTCCAAAAGCACTTTATTGCAAACACTTGGAAGTAAATTTTCTATGAGGTATATACTAAATTAAACTGTAAAAACTCTAATTAAATTGGTATTTAATACATCGTATGGACATATAAGTTGCTTTATAATTTTAACTATATTACACATGATTGTGACGTAAAAGTTTTATACAAAGCACATGCGCTTTCATAAAACATCGGATGTAACTCTATAGATTTGTCATAATTTATTTTTTTCAAAACTATAAAATTTTAAACATGAAAAAAACGAATAAAAAATTATAAATAATTTTTACATATATTTTGTTGTGGTTATCTTGAACACCAAAAAATAAAAACTAATATGAACTGACATAATTTAACTCATTCAGATATTCATTTTTAAAAAACATGTGTCTATAAAACTGCTTTAGTTTAATAACGTTTAAAAAACTTCTACTACAGATTGTTTGCCATTTTTGCCTAAATACATCTTTAACATTTAAAATTGTGTATTCTAAAGCTCGTTAAAAATGAAACCCTATCTTTTTTTTTCAAAAGTTTAAAAAAAATAGATTGATGAAAATTTTCCTTAAAGCTTTGAAAAAAAAATATTACTTCGTATTTTGAGCCAAACGCCGTTCCTGCTATAATAAAAATAAATAATCAAAAAATATAACTTTTTGCAGTAGCCGGTTACAACCATCAATTAAATAGAAATAATTAAATATGAGATTTTCGAGGTAATTAGACAACAAAAAAAATTCACCAGAAATAAAGGCATTTTTTTTAAGGTTAGATCTAAATTTTGCCTTCCAAGAAATGCTACAGCTTTTCATAACCAAGAGAGCAGCCCCTTAAATCGTCCATTATTCTAAATTAACGAAATACGAGATAGTCAAAAAAAAATTGAAGATTGGGAAACAAGTCGTTATAAGAACTTCATTTAAACTTTTAAAAAAATATTGCCTCTTAAAACAGCCACTAAGAAAAACATCATCCCGTGTTTTAAGTCTTTCCTTAATAATAAAGAGGAAATTTAATCTTTTTAGACAGAAAAGAGTTTTAAAAAAAAGAGAGAGAGATAAACAGTATTTTAAAATTTCATATTTCCTTTAAAAAAATAGATTTAGAATCTAAAAGAAAGGCAGCAAGGTACAAAAATATTTTTATAGAAACTTGAATGTGTAGGGGGCGAATATTTAAGAATCGTTCAATTGTCGTCAAATTAAAAAATGGTGTTATTTAAAGTTTTAAACCATATTGAAAGGGGATGTATGTAGATCATTTCAGTTTTTTACAAAGCAGCTCAAATTTTGCTCTTTATTAATACTAAGATAATTATTCTTTTTACTTATACCTGTTTTCTTCAAACCATCCGATCTTTTAAAACTTTATGAAAAATTTTAATAAATATTTTATTTAATACTATATATAAGGGTACATTACTATTTGTGACTTTTCTAATATGTGTTTTTCAGCGAGTAAAAAAGGCAGTTTTTTTATTGCAGAAAATACAGAAATTTAGTATAAAATTTTCTTAAGATTATATTTTAGTATATATTGCTATCGAACTGTATCTTTTTCGCAGGGTTCATAATGTTCATGATTTCGATATATATACAGTCATTTTTTGTGCAAATAAAGTGTAGATAGTTTCTAGAAAAATATACAGTAAAACACAAGATTAATTTTTTTTAATTGTCACTTTTTTGTATGCAAGATAGGAGAGAGCAAGTATAAAGAGATAATGTTGAGCATCTGGGGACTAATTGTAACAATATTTGAAAAAACGTTTATATTTTTTAAAATCTTAGAGATTTCTCACTTATAACTGCTTTTTTGTATTATAACTATTCATTCATCACATGCAAAAAAATACACGTTCGGAAGTTTTTATAAGTTCAACGTAATAATTATTTTTTCAAAACAAATCAGTTGATAAACACGTGGGGTAAATCGTAACAATATGTGTTACAATATTTAAAAACATTTTTTCGTTAACATTCTTTTATTAATTGAATTAAGAAAGACATCTGTTAATTATTATTATTTGATATAAAGACAATGAATGATTTCAAGTAGTTTCAACAAAAAATGATTAAATTGTTTAAAAAATCAGCATAAATGACAACCTTTAACGGAATTGTAGTTGAAATAAATAAATTATAGGTCTTTATTTTTCACAGATTTGAAAATGAAATAGTATAAACATTATATATTATTAGAGTTGATCAGCCATTTTATTTCCATACCAGAGGAAGGCGATATTCTGAATGTTAATACTTACTCTGAAAATCTAACTTTCTTACTTCTAAATGTAACAGTCGAAGTAAATATCAGTATGCCAACAAATATGAAGGCATTTTCTGTTCTTCCGTAATTGTAAATACTAAACTTGGTTTAACACGGCCAACAGAAAGATGAACGTTTTGCTTTTTTTAATATTTCTATGCAAAAAAATATGCAACAAATACTGAATAACCCAGCTGCATTTCTAAATATTTCATATTTGTTCAAAGATTTAGATTGTTTTAGACATAGATTGTATACATCTCGACTTTTTGAAAACCACTTATAATTCCTTTTATAGTTTCTCATTCTAAAGCAAAAAGATAACTAGATAGAATTGCCCAGATTGATTTGATCTGTAATCCCTTTCATTTTCTCTATTACTTTCTACAAAGTGTGACTCAACTACGTACTTTGTTTTATTATGAATGGATAACATCTGCTTGATATGTACGTGTGTGTTTCCTTTCCATTCTGCCATCTCTTTGGAAATAATATTTTCTTTCTTTCTTTGTATCAGCAACTGTTTGTGAATTATTTTAACAAGAATAAAATAACTGGCAAGTTAACAACCCAAATCAAAACACAAGGAAAACACGTGTTATAACTTGCTCGAAGATTTTATTATAATAGGCCCTAATCATATGGTACCGGACATTGACACTGATTTATAATTTAATATTGCACGTATTAAAAATTTGAAAGTGCGTTTTATAGTCTGATGCATAAACAAAATAAATAAGTAAAAAAATTACGAGAACAATTAATTTTAGCTTGAGTGTGTAATAATATTTTAAAATTTAATTTAAACTGAATTTATTTAAAATTTTCAGCACAATTTAGCCCATATTAAATTCATACTAAAATACTCTCTTATTTCCTGATCCAATCCCATTTTATTAACAATTAATTCAGGAAATGCTTTGTAAAAATGTTTAGTCAGCGATTCCTATGCTGCGAGTGATTGAAAAAAGTTGCTGACCTCAACAAATACTTTTTTAAAAGATCCCTGTGTTTCCCCTGCTTTCATATTGAGAATCTTAATAGTATATTAGCACTACAAACAAATATTTCCCCTATCAAGAAATTATATATAAAACGAGCAGTAATTAATTTCATTCCTCTTGCCACTTCTGTTCTTGTCATGCGTTGTGGCCTCGCCTTTTTATCAACATACCTGCTCCCAGGAGAGAATAAACCGACATTTGAAAATGCAAAGTGTCTTCTCCATCTTTGAACTTGCCTGTCTACTTTAAAAATTTTAAATGTGTGTGTGTGCGTGCTTGCTTGCGTGTGTACACATGCAAGCATATGATTTTCAAAGAGCAGAATGGCTGTTTCGAAAACAATGAAGACTTTCGATCCTTTAACGTCGTTTTATTTCATCATGGAGAAGCAGGCATGTTTATGTACAAGCAGAAGCAACGAGTAAATATACGAAACACAGTACCACAGAGAGAGAAATGAGGAAAAGCCCTTGAACATTTTATATAACATGATACTGAAAGGGAAAATATTTATTTACAGTGCTAATACAATAATATTTAGACAGGGATTTTCGCTCGTACCAGGAAATCGAAACAGAGGGTTCTTTTAAGAGGGATACAGTCAAGTCAGCAGTATTTTGCCTTTCACTCGGAGTGTGTAAAATTAAAACTTTTAGTCGATTCAGCAGGTTTACGAAGCTTCTGTTGAATTAATTAGATAGATAAAGTGGAATGGGATCAGGAAATAAGAAAATATCTCTAGAATGCAGTTAATTTGCACTAAATTGAGTTAAAAATTAGGAAATTAATTCAGTTTAAATTAAATTTTAAGATATCCTTACAATTTATGCATACATACATATATATAAACAAAATTACTCGTTATACTCAAAAGCATAAAGTTCAAGCACATTTTAAAAATTAGTTAATTTGAAAAGAAAATAGTAACAAAAGAGCAGGTGCTCAGTTCTAATTTGCCTCTAAAGCCCGAGTGAATGAAGAAACACAAGTTTGTAGTAATGTTCAATCACATTGATAGTACATGGATCAAAGAGAAACCCGTAGTAAAAAGGAGACTCAGATCTGCTGAAGCTGCTCAATTTCGTTATGCGGTTATTAAGAAAAATAAGGATTAAAGTCAATGAAGTTTAGGTAGGAAATCTAAATATAGAATGCATAGAATTATGCTTCCATGCAAACATCAGAATCACCAATAAGGAAAACTTTGTAAAAAGCTGAATACCTTTATCTTCCGCAAACTTAATTAGGAATCGTCAACGCTCTGCTGATTCAATCTAATTAGGAAGTTTCACCACCATAAAACCAACAAAAATCGATCGATTTATGCTTCCAACACGAAATATGTGGCTTTATAAAACTAAACGCGAAAAATGAGATGTGGCTTTATAAAACTTTCTCTGGTTTCCGATAATCCTAGCTTCATTTATCTCCCCTGTTATGAAATAAGAGCACGAAAGCAGCTTAAATCGCAATAATACGTGATACTCGAAGGTAATTATGATTTATGCTTTGCAGCATTGATTAGAATTCGGCCAGATTTCAAAACGTTAGGATATCCATTAATATCATTTTACATATTCAGTCATTTGGTTAGAATACTTGAACTAAGCAATGATTCTAATAAGGGAAATATATTTACATGTACTATTTTACTCAGAAATTATGTTTTTTCTTTGAATAAAATGGCATACGTACAAAAATAAAAATTCAACACAAACTAAGAGTATTTCAGTGCCATTGTGAAAATTTTGATTAACATTAAGCTGGGTTTTAAAAAAATTAAGCTTAAATTAAACGTAATTTTGATAAACATTAAGCTTTTGATATGAGATGTTTTCTTAGAATAAATAATACCCATTCAAGTCCATGTTTTGGGTTGAAAATATTTAGAAGTATTAAAGCTATTGTCTGAATAATTTATATGACGATGATGATGTCTCCACATTACTATGGAAAAGGGGTGCCGTGGCTTCTGATGATAAAGACCTCTGAGCACCAGACGGCACGAAATCTGACATATGAAGATGACCCTCAAGCATTTGCTTGCATAATCCCTTTTTACATGGGTAGGGGCATTTTCTCACTCCTCACCGATAGAATACAGGGTAGAGAACAACCATGCCCGAACCGGAAGGCCCAGATCACGGGGAAGACGGGCTACTCCTATACCAAGACTCCGGCTTGAAATTTATATAGAAATATTTTTTGATGCAGGGTCAAAGCGATGTATGAAAATAGAAATTAAAGTTGCTGAAAGAGGTAATGACGGAACGTGGGCAGTCTGGCGTAGTAGTAAGATCTCGACATCGAGGCCTCAGAGTTGCAGACTCGACCCAATTCCACGAACACCCCGTCATATATGTGTGTCTGGTGGACTCCATAGCCTACGTCATGGACCCTACTCCTCCCGTATGGTGGTGTGGCGTAGCTTGGCCAAAGATGATGACCCTTGTGACAAAAAACCCAAAACAACCAACCAACCTGTATGGTTGTGAAGGTGAGAGAAACGATACCAAATCGAGCATCTTCTTCGACTTGTGACTGGAATTAAAACTTGTGAGGTCGATTTCCAAAATAAACCTCGTGTTGTTTTCGAATGGGACATTTAATAAAACCGTCAAAATATTATTAACCTTCAGATATTTAACTAAAATTCATTAGTATACAAATAAAAATGATTTTTATAAAACTTTTTTATTTATTATTATTATTTAAATTTACAATATTTAATACCTTTTATAAGTCATTATTGTGTTTAGTATGGAATCTTGTAATTCCGATTAAATACTGTCTTGACATACACGATAGCAGGCAAGATAGTAAGAAAATACCTTAAAAATGCAACAGCTGCTAAACAAAAAGATAGTAGATTCAGTGACAGATGATGAAATTAAAACTGTTTTTTTGTTTTATGAAATTCTTAGACATTGATAACTCATGTTAAATGAAATCAAAATTAAATTAAGGTGAGATATTTGTTGATAATTCAGTTCTTATAATATAAAAATATTGCGTTGTCATCGAAATACAACTGTACAGATTATAATAAAATGAAGGAAAATCCGATTAAATACTGTCTTGACATACACGACAACAGACAAGATGGTAAGAAAATACCTTAAAAATGCAACAGCTGCTAAACAAAAAATCTTAGATTCAGTGACAGATCATAAAATTAAAACAATGCATTGAATTAAAAATTTATTATCTATTTAATTGAATCCGATATCAGTTAATGCCGACACTATTTCTTAAAGCTTTCTTTTTATTAAACATTTCCTTGAGTAGAATAATTTATATGAAACAAGAAAAATAAAATAATTCGGAAGTGTTTTTATCACGAACATTAAAGTGAGTTAAAGTTAAATTCACTGAAAACAGTTAAAGGGGGAAAAAAAAACAGCAAAGCCCAGATTAGAAGAATGCTAAACTCCGATTTTTCTCTATGAATAAAAGGTGAATCCCAAATGGTTTGAGAGTTTTACAAGTTCCAAACAGAATCTAGAAACATCATTTTCCCCTTTTAATATGTAATGCCGCAATTAACGATAAGAGATTTCGAGCTTATATTATTTCAAATTAAATTAAATATTTACAAATATTACACAATACCATGTTGTGCCTTTTTATACAAAAACGAATGCCCATTCACATGATAAAATATATAAAAAAGAATAATTTTTAAACAAGAAATAATTATAAATACAATTTTAATGGTAATAAATAATAGTTTAAATTACTTTTATAATCTTAAAATCATTAAAAAGATTTAAATTTTTGTATTTAAATAGTTACAAATCATTCATTTTTACTCCACGAAATTGTATTAACCCTGGATGTTGTAAAGAACTGCTGATAATTATTGAAAACATTAGCGGATATTCTCAATTTTAATGATCAAAAGAAAAGAATATCAAGCATATTTGATTTCAAACATGAATTTGAATAATTCTGAGTTACATCTCTGAGTATTTTCTATTGCTCTTTCGAGTTGTTAACTAGTTTTCACAATTGAATTGCAGTAGTAGGACATAATAAGCAAATGATTTTTGTTTTTGATCATTGAAATCTTATTGCAGAAAAGGACAGACATTATACATAACTTTAAATAATTTTAGATAGCTTGCTAGCTTTCTGCATAGAATTGACCCGATCAAAAGTAGATCAAGGTGCATGGTTGACTTGCAAGGCATTTAAATTTCGTACAACAAACTATTAATTTATTACATTGTGTAATGCTGCATAAATTGTTTCTGTAAAAGCTCAGAAAGTAAATGAAAATTATTTTATAAAAGGAATTATATTATTTAATATTTCAGTCATTTGAAGACTTTTAACAATTCTAGCCACGAAAATAATTTTTTCATCGATTGATAGAATACAATTTAAAATGTGATCACAAAAATAAAGTTTATATGTCATTTTTATTCCAATTTTGTGCATATTTGATAGCAAATTCTAAATGTATTAATATCATCATAATCACATTTATTAATATGTCATATATTTTGTAAATATCGTCATAATTAAGTTTTTTGCTAATTAGAATTCTTTAAATGAAGTAGCTGGTTTTTTGCATGTTCGATACATGATTTAATATCATCATAATTTAGTTTTTAGCTAATTAGAATTCTTTAAATGAAATTTTCAAGAAAGCAGTAAGAAAAAAAAGAAAGAAAACGAAAAAGATTTTTTTAATATTTCTTTTTTAATGAAATTTATAAAAACCAATATGTTTTATCCCTATTCCTATGCCTCTTCTTGTCGTGTAGCAAAATTATCTGAAATCAAAGCTTTAAAAAAATAATGAATTCAATATTCTAATAATTCATTTATAATCTACAATGAAATACAAATACTACTAAGTTCGAATTTATTTTACATTAAGCACTTATCTTCCATTCATATAAAAGTATTTTAATTATTTTCTCTCATCTCCATAAAAATAGCCATTAAATTACCAACACTCGGTGTTTTCATTTAACTCATGGTATAGTCAGCGCCATCTATTGGTAAGAGTATTAACCATCAAGCGGCGGCGAATCGAGGAACGGTGAGGGAGTCCTTGATTCGCTCTCCTTTCGTTCTCCATTTGCTCTCCTTTCTGCCCTCCCCCTCCTTTGCAATCCCTCCGGAGGAGGGGTTCTGTCAATGCTAGAAGATTTAATTCTACAGCTGCCGGTCCGTGATTGAAGGGGGTCGGAAGTAGGTCTAATTCCTGCTGCACCCAATGATTATTTCAGCGAATTGATGTATCTGTTTAAAAGGGTTAAATTGCACTGCATTATTGCATCATTGCTACCAAATAATTTATTTGCTTTATTTTAAAAGTGTTTGGATCTATTTTAAAGCATTTAATCAAAATATCGATTTTAAAATTAAAGTCCATGGATATATAATCTTTTTCTGCCATATGTCACTATTTCTACCGTCCTACCAAATTCTCCATCATTTTCTAAAACATTTTCAAAGCTTGTGTGTGTGTGTGTGTGTGTGTGTGTGTGTGTGTGTGTGTGTGTGTTTTAGGAATTAAAGTAGGAAAATAAAGTGATTTCTCGGAAACTAGTTAGTTCCCAGAACCTTACTGCCACAGAAAAAATAAATTTTTAAAAAATAAGTATTGTTTGAAATTTGAAATAACTGCCTTGTTTAGTTAGGATTGATAGAATGAATGTTTGTTTGTTTTGTCTGCAATGAATACATTCACTGAAAATGAATGATATATAAAGGAAAAGGATAAATAATATTTCTTCTAATCTTTTGGCTTTATTTTTCAAGTATACTTCAAGGTAGACAATATTTTTTTGCCTTTCCGTCTTAATCAAAAACAAAAACAAAAAATTCTTGGCTGTCCGACTCATGAGCTTCGTGAATACAACTGGTCACGTGAAAAACATGTATTTTCTAGGTTCAAAACAATATGTTGTCAAAGTTTTAACGCCATCAGTAAGGCGGCTAATAAAATACGAACAAACAAACATTCATTTTTGTATATTAGAATACAATATTTGTATTATGTCTATAACCTTCGCTTAAGCTCGAACAATAAGTTGAAAAAAAATTATTACAATCAGATAAACGGTTATTAAATTAACTGGAACTCAGAGTGTTGCTGACGCAGAAGAAATAATTTTGAATATATAGTTTGAAATTTAAAATAACTATCTTGTTTAATTAGGAATGATAAAAAGAATATTTATTTTCTTGTCGGAAATAAATAAATTCATTGAAATTTAATGATATAGAACGGAGAAGTATAAATGATATTTATTCTATTTGTTTTACTTTATTATTCAAGTGCTTTAGGGTAGACAATATTTTTTTTCCGTTTTCAGCAAAAACAAATAAATTTCTTGGCCATACGATTCGTAATCACCCAGTATACAACTGATCATGTGAAAAATATGACTGCTACGTTCAATCGGCACATTTGAAGTGATTCACCTTGCGCCTCTTAAATGGTCGTTGAGAATACAAATCTAAAGAGAAACTGCAGTCGTTTGAAATTAAAAAATGAAAATTTCCTTTATATATAACTGAACTTGATTGTCGTGGATAATGAGAATTCAATTTTGTTTATATGTGATAAACTAACTCTGAATAACAGGTGCAGTTTGCTGCAGTCAAAATATTATGCATGTTGAGAGACATCATCCTGTGTTGATGAATATTCATTGAGAGAAGGAAAAAAAATAGCGTTTGCGCTAAATATTTTAGATTTAATTTCACTCACATTGATTGGTATCAGTCATAACAATTTTATTTTGTTTGATATATATGAGTATAACTTCGAATGGCATGTGCCCTTTGCCGTTTACTGTTTGTCTTTTGCCAATAGTCAGTTTTAAGATAAAACCTTTCGGTTGAACGATACGGCAGCGCATAAGATGCGAACAAACAAAGATTCATTTATATATATTAGATAGATTAAAGTAAGAATATGAATACTGACGATTTAAAAAAGAAAGTAAATTAGAATTATATAAAATTTTAATGAACTGTGCTTTAATTATTAAAATGTGCATTTGTTTAAATTATTCTGGTTAACTATTATTGAAAATGCACACAAGCTACTACTTCCACTTTTCGGTAAGCTCATTTGAGGTCCAAAACTGAAAGAATCTTTGATTTAATTAAGAATTATGAATTGTAACTGATTGCTTTCTCTGAAAAAAAATTATTTTTAAGAATCCTAAAACAATCGAAATGTGCTATGATTCTAAGGTATCCTTATAAAAATGGTATGTTGTGATTTTTCACTTCAAAAATAATCTCTGCAGGGGAAAAAAACTATGAGATTTTTTCAAACACTATTTATTTTCCCTCCTTTCCAGCTAGTGATTTTAAAGGCATTTTAATATTTTCTAGTCCTGAATTAATTGCACTTAATTGCCGTACGTTTAAACACATTTAATTGCAATCTGCGATTATCAAATATGTTTCTTTTTTCCCCCTCTGTTTCTTTCCTTTTTGTCACCGTCAAGAAAATCATTATTCACGCCTTTTTACTCTTCAAGAAAGAGTACTCATTACATGTATTTAATAATGTATATTTCTTCACGAAGATCTTCAAGAAAGTTTCATTTTTAAATCTAATTATAGTTACAAATTAATGCTTTTAATTTCAGAAACTTTTTCCAAGTTTCGAGTTATTTGGAAATTCATTTCAAGAATTTATCAAAAACGATTAGGACATTGATTTATTTCGTCGTATATTGATTTACCTTGTAGACGACTGAGTTTTTTCTGGCAATTGAAAAAACATAAAAGGTTTCGTGAATGAGTGATTTCTTAGTTAGTTTAGTTGTATTAACGATGAAGTGCTAAAAAACAAGAAAAACGTAAGACAAAAGATATTTTTTCCCCACTGAAATCAACAATTTATGCTTTTTATTAATTATACCTACTATAGTTAAATGTTATTTTTATCAGCCGATTTGAAACGTAAATTATCTTTAACTACAAAGTAAATTATCTCATTTTATGTCTTATTTTTCAATTTCTGCTATTAGTTCACACTCCCCCCTATATATATTTATTTATATATCTTGTTCAAATTTTCAATCGTTAGTGAAACACTTTTTATTCATCACTCAAGTTCAAGTAAATTTTTTTTAAATTTTAGTGGATGACATTTTAAAAAAATATTAATTCATTAATTTAATTTAATTTTTAATATTTTAAAAAGAGTTTTAGCAGTTTGTAGTGAAAATTGTAATCAGCAGGCAGTAGCTCAATCGGTAAAATGCGCGGATTTCAGTATTTTTCACATGAAGGTGAAGAAAGCGAGTTTAACTCTTGCGAAAATCAATAATTTTTTTATACTTATTTTTTATTACTTAATAATTTTTTGATAATTATTTAATAAAAAGTAGCTAAAATGAAATGTTTCTTTGTTGACCTAAGTAGTAATTTCATTTAAAAAAATTATATTACTTGTTTGCAGTTGTTTTCCCTAGAGTTTGAAAATAAATCTTTTTTTTGGGGGGGGGAGGAGCTGAATTTTGGACAATATGAAGATAAATACTGTTCATTTTTATCATGCAGAATAATCTAATAATTTAGATGATTTGGGTTGGAAGTGGAATAGGTGATCTTTTTTTTAGTGGGGGGAGGAGTTGTTTGTTTGTTTAGTCTAGAAATATCAATTTTTTTAAAGATCCTTCATTTCATGATTTTAACAAGTTTCAAATCTAACTTCTTTTGAATCTTCATTTCTCTCTTCTAAGCGATATGAAATTTCGTTAAGCTCTTTTTTCATATAGGGGATTATTTTAAAAACTAATATTTCTTCTCTTATACTACCAACTACCTTTAATAAGGAAACTATGTTTGATTACAAACTATCTTATTTTGTCTTATTTTCTCTCCTTTTTTTGTATTTTAGAGCTTAATTCTGGGTAATACAAGGATAAAAATGGTTCATCATACAGAATAATCTGATAATTAAAAAAAATTTATTAGGTTTTTTTAAATGTGTGATTAGTCATGAAATATCGATTTTTAACAAGATCGCTTATTTCACGATGTTACTAAGCTGCAAATCTTACCTCTTTCGAAACTTCAATGCTTCAATTTCAGATGATATGAAATTTTATAGAATTTTTTCACATCCAGGATTGTTTTTAAAAACTAATTACAGTTCTTCTTCTACACTAACAATTACCTTTAATGACTCACAAACATCTAATCCTGCTGTAACACGGTTTATTTATTCCATGTTATACTAAAACCGCGATAAGCAAAACAAACTAGTAATAAATATACGGAATATGAAAAAAAAATTCGTGCTATTTGAAGACCATTTATTAGGCCATGATAGATGAAAATTGTGTCTCATTTTATTTATCGAGTTTCCTTCTGCTTTTAAATTATCGTTTTCAAATGCAAGCGTATATCCACCAGCTTCACGACTTGGCTAAAATTTTATATGAATCTAATGTTATGAGGATAGAACCATAAGATAAATGTCATTTACAAATCCCATTGCATTTTTTCATTATAGTATGCATATACTTATGGACACAAAGCAAATTGTTTTCTCATTTATGGATTTTGTCTAACTAGAAATTCACTGTTTTGGTGCAAGGATCATATATCAAATTTCAACCACCTAGCTGATGTTTAATTTATAGAATTCCCAAATAGACAGACAAACATAACTCTGAAAATGTGAGAATTTTTTTTCTTAGACTCAGGTAAATGTTTTGGTGGCTGCAAAAATTATGATGATGAAAAGATAAAAACGTTTGTTTTATACAGATGTTATTAAAGTTTTAAATTTATCTATAAGAGTTCAATTTAGCTCAATTGTTCATTTCAAATAAATATTACTATATCATGCTAATTTTATCAAAGCTTTAAACGCTTCGTTCCAGTCCTGATTCTTATCAATATTTAATGAATACATATTTTGAATAATAAAAATCAGTACATTCTCTTTATCTTGAATCATAAAAGAGCACCTATTTCTTCAAAATCTGCCAGAAACCCAGAAACGATTTAGTAGAAAACAGATTTTTCAAAACAAAAAAGACGGGATGGTGCAAGAAAGAACAATCATTTATTTGAAAAAACGTATAAAACATAACAAAAGTGCCGAGAAGAGAAGGGGAATAGATCGAATGGGCAGCTCGGTACGATAAATAACACTATCACTCTTATTTTGCCGTGATTTATCAAATGAACTCCGCGATAGTCATGAAACGAAAACAAAATGTATTATTTTTCTATTTCCTTTTCGTTCTCTATATGACATATTATTCATGAAATTATGGCTTTTCAAATTATGTATGAAAAAGTGTTTTAAAAAGAAATTCAAAAATAATATTTTATCAAGTGTAAGCTAAGGAAATTATAGAATGATTTGAAACTTTTACATCGCTTTTTACTACATGCAACTTTTACATCTGTCTTACTTTTTGAGGGTAGGTGAAACCTTGGCGATACATTTCTCGCACCTGGCATATGTATCAGTTCAATTTCATCGCAAATATTATTTGAAAATTGCCTTGTTTTACAAGATAAGTAGCATAACACTAAACAAACCCTTTGACAATGTATAAAATAAGTTTTTTGCAACTGTAGTGTAATTATATATATAAATTCATATCAAAGCTTTTCTAGACTTTTGTAGTAGTCATTCCAAATTAATTTAATCTAACTTGTAACATCGCATGCTTATAGAAAATAATTGTTGGCAATTTACCTTACCTAAGACATCCGAGTTGTTTAATTAACTGTCTTTCGTCCATAAAATAATTTATTCAGCTGTAAATCATGTAATTTAAATAAGGTAGTTCAAATAAAACCTTTTACTGATTGAATATTCCTGAAGCATTTCGGTATGCTTTGTCAGTCGAAGTAAATTTTGATGTAAATATTTCGTCATCACATCACAGTTTAAAATTACTGAGTCCGCCTCGAAATGCTCCTCGTGTTTCTTGAAATGGAACATTAATATAACGTAAGTAATCTAAACTAAACCATGTGTATAAGGGCGGGCTAGCTGCCTGGGGGAAGCATAACGAGCAAATTTTGCAATACACGCTACATTCAACTTACGATTCATTGCAGAAAGCCATTAAGTTCGCGGAAACTCTTATAATGATATTAAAATCAAGTCAGATAATGCATTTAAAATCTGCTCTTTCATTTGATGTTTGGAAGATAAATTCAGATTCAAAGCTTATGGAACTATTTTTACTTCAGATCTTTTTTTAATATATTTTCTTAATTCTATAATCCAAATTTTGCTAGAATATCTTTTCTGTGATCCCTAATGTTTATCGGCATGTAGAATTCAAATGTGTAAATAAAATGAAGCATTGATCACTGCTAAATGAAAATATAAATCTAATACTCTCTGTTTACATAATTAAGTCAAATGAAAGAAAATGCTTTCCACGGATATTTATTTATTACTTTTATTATTATTATTATTATTATTTACACTAGATTGAATGCACAATTTGTAATCAATTAGAGGTATTTTTTTTTAATTTAAGATACTTAATATTAAAGGAAAGAAAATAGAACCATAAACAAATATACGAGAAATTAAAAAAAATGATACTGCTGTAAGAAAATTACACTAAATACAAAGTATATAATGGGGTAAACTGTAATTAATTTATTTTATATTATATCATGACGCAAAAAATACTTAGTAGCATGATAAGAGAGAAAATATCAAGATACGAGTGTAAGCAAGACTTTCGATAGCCTTAATGATTCACCACCCAAATAGCTATCCTTGACTAGAGTTGTGCGGATTTCTATTTATCGAAAAAAAAATAGATTTTTCGATGTCAGTTTTTGAAAAATATCGATATATTGAAATCATGATCATGAGTAATAGTTCACGATAAATCGCGTTACAATAAATCGATATTTACAATTGATTTACATTTTAAATTTCGTTTTGCTTATCGCACTAGTGTTAACTTTTGTTACTTTTCATTCTGTTTCACCTTCATGGAGAATTTTTTATAATATTTCTATAAATACTGTCATATGCTAATAAATAATATACTTGTTTTTAGCATGCCTTTCCATAACTGCATGATATCATTATGGAAAAAATAATTGCTGCTGTCAGAAAATTGTCGACTGTTCTTTGTTTAATCACTAAATATTCATCTTCATAAATAAAAGCAAAAATAATTAATTGAAATTAAATTTACAATTTTATTCGCAGTTCGCATTTTCACACTCAAGCGTACTCGCATTTTAAAAAAACTGTTATTCTTCCGCTTTCGCCTAGAGATGAATAGTGAATGAATCGCGATGAATAGTGAAACAATAAATCGATATTCACAACTAATTTGCGTTTTGGATTTCGCTTTGGCTACCGGATAGTGCTTATTTTTGTTGCTCTTCGTTCTTATTGACCTTCATACAGAATTTTTGTTAATATTTCTATAAATACCGTCATATTCTAACAAACAAAAATGGCTGTTTTAAACGCAGTGCTATACATTGTAACATGCAGACATAAATTTAGCTTTGGCACACTTTATTAAAGGGGTTTTAACAAAATTATTTTCTAACAACTTTTTATTCAAAATAAAGCAAATATTTTTATTATATAAGTTGAAACTTTCTTTTATTTGGAGTCTCTCTGATCAGTCAATATGTTAAGAGATGTGATTTATAATTGATGATTGATATAAATAAATTATAATATCAAGATGTATCGAAATATATCGATATATGGTGGATGATCCATCGCGATGATGAATCGTGTATGATGCCAGTCCACATCATCATGTCTAGGCCGTACCGATCACGTTCACTAACAAACTTTTGTGCATAACCTGTTCCACACTCTCCCCACAGTAGTTAATTTCCAGAATCACTTGTCACACTGAAACGAGATTTGTTTGAGAACATCTCTCTAGACCAATTTTAGATATCCCAACCAACATGTTCCTTACACTAGCGTAATCTCTCACTACGATGGCATGGTTGAAGTAGAATGCAAAGAACAGTCTTCCGTGCATACAAACCAACTTCTTTAATCGTGAGAAGATTTTTGGGGAAAATGGGTACCAGTAGTAGATGCAAGGTTTGCAGCTATCTGGCCAGGAGTTAAATTTCTGTTTCTTTTTGTCACAAGGGCTAGTAGCTATCATCTAAAAGTGTATTGTTTCTACCACGACTCTCGGCATGCTTTTGCTAAGCATTTCCACCTTCAGCGGCCTTCTTTAATCGCAAGATGACACTTTTTGATACACCTATTGCAGCAGTTACAGTAGTGACACTTTGACCTGCTTCCAGTCGTCCAACTGCTCGTCCATGATAGTTAAAACTTATATAACATCCTACACTACTTTGGGTCAAACATCAAACAGCATGAATTTTCGTATGAATCATGAGTTTGCATGCAATGTCTTTTACACAGAAAACGAGTTCTGGTCTACTCCGACCTCTCAACTTGAATTTACTTTTATTGGTCAGCTGTCTGAGACGCAATTTCGCATAAATAACTTGTTCCTTAGCAATTGTCAAGCAGTGTAGCTGGTTCTGAATAGCTTCTTCAACAGCGATGAACACATTTTGGTTACGAATATTTGTCATCATTTATCACAAGCATTATTTAGATAAATAAAATCTGTCTTCCTAGTAAATTTCAAATAGTTTTTTAATTACTTTCCTTATAATGTTGAGCAATCTTGGGCAAATGAGAAATTCCAACATTTTCGATTTTACAATCAGAGAAATAATCAGAAAAATAATCAAATAAACGAAATAATTTTAAAAGTCGACCAGCACCTTACTCCCCGAGCTTCCACGGACAACACTAGGGCAGGCAAATTTGAAATGTGCCGTACTTACACAAATGATAGATATTCTGTGATACTGCGTCTCAAATCCGCGATTATCAGACTATTATGAATATAATAATACGAATAAAAGACTACACTGCGATTATTTTGAAATATGAAAATTATAAATAAAATTTAATAAATTTCTAAATGATTGGTGAAACTATGAAATTAGTAGTTGTAAAGCTTGGACATTGCAATGTAAACTTCATGTTTTTATATTTCTAAGAAATAATTTTTTTAAACTATGTAATTATTTATTTGTAATATTTTAAGAGTTTAGTAGCTTACATTTTTATTTTCAAAATGTTCACTTCTTTCCGTGCGTATCTTACAAGTGACACTGTTCTTTTATTTCATTCATTAAAAGTATTATTGAACTTTGGAATATTAAAATGCTGTCGGAAAATCATACAAAATCAATTACATTTCTATATAAATTTTTGTAATATAAATAAAAAGTAACATTGCTCACGATATTATTAACTCTTAGAGTATGAGTTGACAATTTAATTTTTTGCTGAGAATTTCAATTATGTGTCTCCCATTTTTGAAAAATACTCTTAGAGTTTTTCACACAATCCATAAATAAATTACAAAAAGGAAAAAAAAAAATCTGAAATACTAATGTTTATCAGATTTTTAAAATGTAATCCAACAAAATAAAACTAGTTATAGTTTACTTAAAAATTGATATACAGATGTTAATTACCACCTATACGTAAAAATCATGTTTCTATAACTATTACTTTCTAGTTTAATATTATGCAGCTAAGTAATTTACTTTATTTCTAAAAATTTCGTTGTATAGCTCTACTCTGTGTGAAATCTTCTATATAGGTCAGCATTACTAAAAATTAGTTTCATTAATAAAGGAAAACTTATAAAAAAAATGTGTAAAATGGATACAAAAGTAATTCGATTCTGTCGAGTATAACTTATGAATGAAATTGAACTTACTCATTCCATATATCCTGAAGGCGACAAACGTAGTTTACAGAACTGATTATCTCCAAAACTGATTTTAACATCTCCTAGCCGAAATCTTCTGACCCTATGGGATACGACGCAATAGAAACGGAATTTTATAAAGAATTTATACTACTGATGGAAAGTTCATTCAGTTGAAAGGGAATCCCAACTCAGGAACGGGGGTTTAAAGCCCTGCTTCCATGGCCGATTGCCTTAAGCATTGTTCTTATGGCTTGTTGCCTTACGAATATGTTGTAAATCTGCCATCAGGCCTGTCATAGGACTACTCCCGCCTGATGCCTGAGGATGTGAGGAATCTCCAGCAAACTGTCGGTAAATTTTATTCATAAAATATATGAATATTCTATGAATGACTAGTCTAATCATCGTTTTATTAATATTTCTTTATTCAAAATTTAAATACACTTGCAATTAATTATATAGTTATTGTCGTGAAGAGTAATTTGAACGAAAAATTGGAGAAGAAAAAAAAATTACGTTGCCCCATCACCTAGTTATAGTATTGAATATAGAATCTGAAAAAATTAAGTGCTAAATCATTTAATAAGTGTATTGCATGCTTGGAAAAGTTCTGTTAGTGTAGCTAAAAAGCAGGGCCGGCCATCTCGGGAGTGCGGCGGGTGCTATGCACCCGGGCCCCACGTCTAGGGGGGGGGGGCGTTACGGTGATTATGAGTGTTCTGAACAATAATAAGGTTATATTAAAAGTCTACAAGCTTGTTATCTACAAAAAGGCCGGAAATGTGGCTGGTCTAGCAACGACTTAAGCCTTAATTAGACAAAGATTGCTGTAATATCTATAAAAAGACTAAAAAAGTTTATTTATGAATATGTAAATCCCCTTAATGCATGTTAAGAGAAATAGAATCCATTGAGATATAGAATCCAATAGAGAAATAGAATCCATTGAGGAAATTGGCATACTTTCAGCACTTTTTAACTTTGATTTTAAAGCAAGCATCCCCACATTTTTACAGAACATTTTATCACATCGGACCTTCAGAGTTCGATTTTCAGTTTATTCAAATGATTTTATTCAAGCTGAGGGGGTTCCCCAAGGAAGTGTCCTCAGTGTCACCCTTTTTATTATTCATCTTAGCCGGATTTTAACTCATTTGCCTTCATCTGTACATGCCAGTCTATACGTTGATGATTTGCAAATCTCATGTCAAGGAAGCAATATGAATCTTATAGAGCGACAACTACAAAATTCGGCGAATAAATTGGTAATATGGTGCAATAACAACGAGCACAGTATCTCTCCGGAGAAATCCGATGTGTGCACTTCTGCCGAAAAAGAAACATTAACTTAGATCAAATTATTAACTTTGAAAATGTACCAATTATTGTAGGAAATGAAATACATTTCTTGGGAGTGATCTTCGATTTCAAGTTAACTTTCCTTCCTCATATTTTACACCTGCAGAAGAAGTGAGAGAAAACATTAAATATATTGAAGGTGATCTCCAAAACATCATGGGGTGCTGATCGAACATCCCTTCTCCGTGTTTATCATGCACTCATCCTTTAACGAATTGATTATGGTTCTATGGTGTATGACTCAGCACGTCCTACAGTGTTGCGGTAACTGGATACCATCCACCACACTGCTCTGAGGATATGCTCCGGAGCATTTCGTACTTTTCCAATAGAGCACTTATCATAGTCATAGAGTCATATATCATCAGTTACCTCTTGATTTAAGGCTTAAAAAATTATCAGTTTTGTTTTACTTCAGCACATAGTCTGTGCATCATCATCCATTTGTTATAATAAGCTTCCAGTTGGTTTACTTAGACTTTACGATGTCCGTCCCGCTTGCTTCCTTCCCTTCTTTTAGAGAGCCTAAATAACACTACAAGAATCGCATTTTAACTATGTAACAGTCAAAGTTCATAATCCTTTTATTTTTCCACCATGGGATATTCCGCAATTTTCATTTCTGAACCCATTCGCTGGTTTCGATAAATCGTCAACAGCTCCTGTAGTGTTAAAATAGCTCTTTTTACTTCATCGTAATCAGTATTCTTTGTTTGGGCCAGTTTTCACGGATGGCTTGAAATCAGCTGGGCATGTTGGTTGTGGTATCATACTGCCATCTGATACACTGAGCCACCGACTTCATAATTGCTGCTCTGCTTTTACTGCTGAGTTGATGGTAATTTTATCTGCTCTCCAGCGAATTTCGCTATATCCCCAGCGTAATTTCATAATCTACTCGGGCAGCATGAGTGCTTTGGAATTGCTATCTAATTGTAATAATCGGATACATCCTATCGCTACATACAGTTTATTCACTTTGCGTTTACTGAAAAGTAGTGGTTTTAAGATAATCTTTTGTTGGGTTCCGAGTCATGTAGGCATTTCAGGTAATGAAAAGGCTGACTAGGCTGCAAAATCTGCGATGTCCATCTTAAGGACTGGACTTCCACTTTTTGATATTAAGATGGCCTTCTTTCGCCATATAATGTCTTCCTGGCAAGAGGCATGGGATTGGCAAACGCATAATAAGCTACAAGCTATAAAACCTACAATTGGTTTGTGGCCTGTTCAACTTATAAGCGAGATAGATATCAAATTGACTTTTCTCCTTATAGTCCGTATAGAACATACACGTTTCACTCATAAAGATCTTATATTAGGCCAAAATCCACCTATGTGCAACAGCTGCCAAGTTCATTTTCTGTTTGTCATATTTTGATTGAATGCCCTGTTTATTATTCGTATCGAGCCCAATTTTTTAATTCGTCTTCTCCATTATTACAAGACTTAATGGGTGATAAATAACACCCAAACATTTCAAAATTTTTAAGAGCCATTAACCTTTTGAATTGTATTTGGCAGTTTTTTTATTCTGTTTGTGATGATCATTTCTTTTTTAAACTCATGTACATTACATAACTGTAGCAAATATTCATGATACATTGTGTTAGATTTTAAGTTGTTAAAATCATTTTTTACGTCACACTTAAGTAAGTTTATCTTGACCCATCTATGAGTATAATTTAATGAACCTTTTATACCCTAACCGTTTGATTGGCTCTGTATAGCCAGACATGGCTCTTGCGCCAATAAACCAAACCAAACAAACATATAGACTTGTCACCCTGTTAAATATTTTGGCAAATGTAGCCATTTTGCTAATTTAAATAGTTACTGTGATATTTCTGTTTTTTATAATGCATTCAAGTTAATATAGATTTTAAATTGCCGTATTTTACATGTCAAATTCTCTCTCTCTCTCTTTTTTTTAAGTGGTGAAAATTTTTGAACTCTCATTTTCTCTTCGACTGGAAGAGTAGGACAAATAGTGGCCGATAGGGAGCGATTGCTCATCACTAACTCCACCTTTGAAAAATGCTATGTATTAAATCCATATGAAACAAATACGCTGAATTTTATTTTAATTAATGCAGTTGTGTTTATGCTGTATCAATGTGTCATAATCAGGGTCGGATTAAGCCCTCCTAGGGCCCTCAGGCAATGCAGATACTGGGACCTTCCTTCCCCTTCCCAACATCGGAAACCAGATATATATATTTTTTTATTGATTTTAATCTCTAAATATGCAATTTTAAGAGGTAAATTTTGATAAATTCAAGTAAAACATTTAGTTTCAAATTATTTTCGAAAAAGAAAAATGTGTTCAATATCACACCAATAAAAAAAAAAATTTTAATTTAAATATAGATTTTTTTTTAGAAAAGTTTTTTTTTTAAAAGTTTATTACCATCTAAATATTATGTAAACGTCTCATCAGAAATCTTTCAGATAAATTATAAAACAGCATGTTAGAGATATAAAACAACCTAATTTAAAACTTTTGAATAATAATTCATTAGAGATGATGTTTCCCATAAAATTTAATCTCTATCATCATGCAAAGAATTTGTATATAGAACAATACAAATTGTTGAACAAACTCGCTATCGACAGTTATGAGAAAAGCTGCTCGCCCTCTATATATAGAGAAGTGAAATGAAAGTATAAGAATATTTTATTTTTTACAGTGCTTTTGCTTTATCAGTCATTCATTTAACAATCAATTTTTAATAAATACTCTGATAAAAAATTAGCATGATTTCAAAAATTCTATATTTGTAAAAGTTTTGATTGCTGATATTAAGAATGGACTTGTTTCTCTTTTTCATCAATTATTTTTTGAAGATTATTTCACTGAAAACACATTTCTTCTTTATAACACTCCTAAATAGTTTTCGTAAGTGTTTAAATGTAAAAACAAACATGAATGATAAGTTTCGTTACATAGGAGATTTATTTGCTATTTCAAATCTCTTTTTTATATTTATATCATTACTAAATTAGTTTTGTCTCACTCTGAAGCATGTGGTTGATTATAATCTTAATTATCAAAATTTGACTTTAGAATAGAATTATATATTTGAAATATTAATTTTTAATCCTTTTTTGTAAACATTTTTTTCTTTATGTAAAAATTTTGTAAAAACATTTTACTCATTGTTACAATTTCCCTTTCTAGACATCAGAAATAATAAGTGATGCTTTACCCAGCTGTGCCATAGTGAGAGAAACAAATATCTGAGAGATAATATATTTTTTCTGCCAGCACATTATCATTAGTGATTCAGTAAGTATCAAAGACATTTGGGTCTTTCAATTACCCTTTTGCTCTTTCTTGATATTTCATTTCTAGAAAGATATAAATTAACTGCTGTTTTTTCTTGCTGGTACCTCATAAAACTTGCATCTATACATCCCCCCTCCCTTGCCTTTGATCAAAACACCACTGTTATCCTGACTAAAAGAAATAATTATCTGAACATATAAATTAGGTAGATTAATTTTTGTTCTTTATATTCTTTTAAAAAATTTCTTTTCATTTATAACAAGACTATTAATTCTTAATTTTGTTCTTAATTCAAAGATAAGAAATAATGTACATGAATTTTTAATTAGACTTCCTGTTTTGACCTGCCATTTATGTTTGTTCTAAATTGAATCTAGTTTTCGCAATTTTCTTTAAATTCAATTAGCTTTTTTCTGCTAAAATTAATTATTGATTGTATAGCTTTTGTTTAGTTTATTTTGTTGAAAAACTCTTCAAAAAAGAAAAAGCTTTGATTCTCTTACAAATCTAGAAAATCTGCCAATAAAAATTTTGCCATCATTTTCAGTTAAAATTATTTAATGACAGTTACCTTCTCTCTAAATTTTTGCTCTTATGAAAACTGTACAAAACAGAATATATTAGTTTGTTTTATAATTTCTGTTCTGTTTGTTATTATTTTATTTCATTTTTGCCAAATTTTTGAACAGAGATAAAAAAATTATAACAATGCAAAATGTTAAGAATTTTGTATGTGCCTTAATTATTTTTATATGACATTGAAAATATGTGTGATAAATCTTCATCACTTTTGTTTCTACGGGGTCTCTTTTTTATATTCAATTAATTTTTAAAATATATGACAGTTCTGCATAATTTCAAATCTAATACATCTTTTTAAAAACCTGTAGTATGTTTGATATCTAGTCATATTTAACCATTATTTCAACTTATGCTCACCTTCTTTATACGGGGAAAAAATTATTCTCTCTATTTAGCATACAAAAGATTAATCTTAGTTAAGAATGTTGACATTGAATATGCATGTTTTTATCTATCACTAAATTAAATTATAATTTCCTTATTCTGACAAAATTCCTTTAATTTTTTAAATAAAGTTAACGATTTCATATGCTAATTATTTGATTTAATTTATAACAAGAAAATCATCATGGTCTTACATGGCTATAAAGGATTCTCATAACATTATAAAAGTTTTTTTCCCCCATCCTCTAAAGAGTAATTTTCTTGAAGAATAAACTTGACTATTTAATCCATTTTATTTCATACTAAGAATTAAAAACATTATATCAAAATTTTGAATTCAACTTCTTCCCTGAATCTTACTTGAATTACTGTATTGTTTACTATGAAATGGGATAATTTTATTCCCTATGGCTTATTTGTGACTTTATTTATAATTCAGTATCTAGTTGTTTGAGATTATTCTGTTTTATTTAAGTGCTATTTCAAATAATATGATATTTTCATTCTCTATCATGTTAAAGCATCTTTACTTTTTTTATTTCCCAGATTGAAACTGAAGTTTTTAACTGTCAATTAGATTAATTCTTATATATTAACAGTCAGATTATTTTTCCATGTGTTGAATTACATCAACTCAGAGTTTTTAATTTAATTTCAATAGGTGCCTATATTCTTTATATTCCTATCAGCTAAATTTTTTTAAATGAATCAAAAGTTTACAACATTCCAGAACACTAAGGATGTTCTTACCTTAATTATGTTTTGTCTGACATCAGGATTAGATTTCTGACAAATCCTCATAATTTATGCTTCTTGAGGTCATGAGGAATCCCATAATTCTAACAAACCCATTAAAATAATTTTGTGCATTTGAGTACTTCTGTGTAACATCAAACTAATAAGATTCTGTGTAGTGATAATTAATGTTTATATCAATTTCATTTTGATTTTACCTTGTTGCATTACATTTATTCTGTTTATATTTCCTGCATGGATTTAACTTGGAATAGGAGTAATTCCTTTTTGTATTTGAATTTAAGTGCACATGTATTTTTTCCTATCAGAGAATTAAATTTTTGATTTTCTCTAAATTCACACCAAATTGTTATAAATATAGGAATAGTTTGTACACATGTTTTATTAAGGAATATTCATTCATATTATTGATAGCTTGAGCAATCCAATTATCTTACCCTGTTCTTAAATATTATCCTCGAATTATTTGGGTTTTTTATACAAAAAAAAAAAAAAAAAATTATACCCTTTACAAAAAAAAAAAGTCTTTTCCATGGCTAATAAAATAGTCTATTTTGTGTAATTTATATTATAGCAAAATTCATAAATAATCTCTTTTCAATTTGAATTCCTCTCTCATCCTGTTATTTCGCCCTCAATATCTCATAATATTTCCTGTAATTTTGGACAGTTTTTTTCTCACTTTTGTCATGATAATTGATGTTTATTGCAAAAATTTTGACTATTCTGTTGCATATCATATCTTTACCAATGGAAAATCATTCTGAATTTTTTTGCAATGAAGGATATGCAACTATAGCATATTCGCTATTTTTTGAATTTAAATTCTTACATGACAGTGAGTATTACTAAAAAGTTTTCCATTTTTTTTAATATAACCTGAATTGAATTTTTTTCATGTTAATAATTTCTCATATTAATATTATTTTCAGACCAATATTTGATTTAAAAATTAAAAAAAAACTGTAACAAAAAAAATGGCAAATCTTAATATTCTACAAATTGTTTTATCACACCCATCAAAATAATTTAGTGCAAATGTGCATTATCAAACTAACATGCTTTTATATGTTTTTCTGTTTAATTATAATTCATCATTATATGAATTTCATTTTGATTTTACTTTATTGCATTCAAATGATTCTGTTTAGATTTCATGCATTTCCTTAACAAAAAATCTTAATTATTCCTCTTACAATATAAATTTAAGGGTGCATGTTCTTTTTTCTTTCATAGAATTAAATTTTTGATTTTCTCTAAATTACCACCAAATTGATATAATTGTAGGAATAATTTTTAAATGTTATCTTATTGAAGATTGTATCTTCTTCTTTCTAGTTCGAAACCTCCTACTTAAAGTTTTTAAGAAGATTCTTATAATATAGTAAATTTGGTTTATATTTTCCGATTCCACCGAAAAATATTTATTTTTTCTTAACATTATACTAGTCTATTTCATGTAATTCATATTATAACAAATTTCAACAATAATCACTATGAATTTTCAATACAAATTCATCTCTCTACTTGTCATACTACTTCTAATATCTCATATTTTTCACACTCATTTTTTCATACTTGTTGTTTATGATGAAATTTTTCTTCAGGATATTCTGTCCCATATAATATGTTTTGGAATGTAGAAAGCTTTTGATTCTCTGTGCAATGCAGGATATACAGCAATAATATGAGTGCTTTATTTTTCTCAATTTAAATTCAAATTTTTATATGACAGCAATCTTACAGAACTAAATATGAACTCAATAGAATATTTTTAATGGTTTAATTTTGTTTTTTAATATTATTTTGAGACCAATGTTTTTTCAGAAATATAATATTAAATAAAATATTTAAAATAAAAATGACAAATATCATAATTCTACAAATTGTACTATCAGGTCATCAAAATAGTATTGTGTATTGTCAAACTAATATGAATTTCTAATTCTATCGGTTGAATTCTAATTAATCATGGCATCAATTTCCTTTTGATTTTACCTTATTACATTCAAGTGATTCTGTTTATATTTCCTGCATGTGCTTAAGTAGAAATGTTAGTCATTCCACTTTGTATTTGAATTTAAGGGTCCATGTTCTGTTTCTTATCATAGAATTCATTTTTTGATTAATCTACCAATTGCCCCCGATTTTGTAGGAATAATTTGCAAATGATCTGACATTGAAGATTATTTCTTTTTCTTTATAATTTGAAACATCCTACTTAAATTACATTTTTACATGAGGATTCTTATGATATTGTAAATTTGGTTTATATTTTCCTATTCCACCATAAAATATATATTTTTGGCTTGAACATTATACTAGTCTATTTCGTGTAATTCATATTATAGCAAATTTCAACAATAATCACTATGAATTTTCAATTTAAATTCAACTCGACTTGTCATACTACCTCCAATATCTCATATTTTACAAACTCATTTCATAATTGTTGTTTATGATGAATTTTTTGATCAGGATATTCTGTTCCATATAATATCTTTTGGAATGTAGAAGGATTCTGATTCTCTGAGCAATGCAGGATATGCAGCAATAACATGACTGCTCTATTATTTTTCAATGTGAATTCAAATTTTTACTTGACATTAATGTTGTAGAAGTAAATATGACCTGATTAGAATATTTTTAATGATATTAATTTATTTTTTTAATATTATTTTGAGACCAATGTTTCCTCAGAAATATAAAATTAAATAAAATATTTAATATAAAAATGAGAAATATCATAATTATACAAATTGTACTATGAGAGTCATCAAAATAATATTGTGTATTGCCAAACTAATATGATTTTCTAATTCTCTCGGTTTAATTATAATTAATTATGATATCCATTTTTTTTTTTTTTGATTTTACCTTACTGCATTCAAGTGATTCTGTTTATATTTCCTGCGTCTGCTTAAGTAGAAGTGATAGTCATTGCCCTTTGTATTTGAATTCAAGGGTCCATGTTCTGTTTCTTATCATAAAATTAATTTTTTGATTTTCTCTATCAATGACCACTAAATTGATATAATTGTAGGAATAATTTTTAAATGATCTATCTTTGAAGATTATATATTTCTCTTTCTAGTTGGAAACCTCCTACTTAAATTACTGTTCTACAGAAGGCTCTTGTAATATAGTAAGTTTTGTTAATTTTCCTCTTTTCCCATTAAAAAAAATATGTATTTGTTCTTGGATCA
>JAPMOQ010047783.1:0-13575 GCA_026543055.1 Argiope trifasciata | reverse complement strand
GAAAAATGCAATTAAATCCTTTGTCAGGAAAAAACGAAATTACTTTCCGAACAACCTAATATATATATGAAAGAGGGACTAAGTTTTCAGTGGCCAAGAGCTTAAATAGTTTTATCAATTCCTGCTCTTGAAGTGCACCATAAATTCATGACACCAATTTTATTTTTGGATACATAATGATTCAAACAGCAAGGAAGGAACGAATTAAGGTTGACGTCATAGCTCTATATAAAATTGGATAATGTGTACGTGTAATTTTCTTTTGTGTCTGTAACATCAGGAGATCTGATTCTATTGGTGAAATGTACTTGATTAAAACACAGCTTATATGCTTATTTCAATTCCAGTTTTTTAGCTACATCATGGTCGATTTTTGATAGTGCATAAACATTCTTTCCATTAAGATTTGACATTTTATAGCATTGGTCACTTTTCTTGTTTTTCGCTTTCTGTCTGATTTTTAGAATGAATTGTATGATTCTGTTGTATTTAAATTAAAATTACATATGAATTGTACGAGCGATCATTCATTCGTTCATCTTTTTAAATTTTTGTTCTATTTGGTCTTTTTAGATAGATTTTTATGACCTTTATGAGGAAATTAAATTTGATTCAAAAAATGAAAATATAACTAAAAATTCGTCTGTGACTGATGCAGAATTCAATTATATAAAACCAAAATAACACAAAAAGACATCTCATGTCTGAACTTTCACTTTACCAAAAGTTTCGCATCTGAGTTTGGCATTACAAATACCAATAATAAATAATAATAACTACGATAATAAACCAGAAATAATTTTTGAAATTTATCAGCAAAAAATAGTTGACAATATGTCATGAATGTAATAAAAAACAAAATTTTTGGTTATAACAGATTTCACGATGCTGGAGAAATTCCAAGGTATGTTAATATTCTAACTTGTTTGTTTGAATATATATAATTAAAGAAAAACTATATTAGTAAACCGTTATCTACCAATTGCTATTAAACTTGTTTTATTCGCAATTAATATACTCCATTAATTTTCTTGTTCATATCCTTGCGCCCTTCTTTACATCAATGCGCTGGCAAATTAATGATTCAACGTCTACATAGAAACTAAAATCAATATAATTGCCTAATTTTCTAAGCTAAATAATGCACTCTATACGTCGTATGTCTTAAGTCCGAAAGCAAATACAGATTTACAATTTTAACTAAAATCTATCAATTGATGTAAATATCATGTAGTAAAATTCATTTACCCGCTTATGTGTTTTAGTTGAACCAGTTCACAGACGTGTGAACATAGATAAATAGAAGTTAAACTGCAGGCAAATTTGACACAATTTTCGTAATAAGCTTATATGTCAAACGTCATATGGTAATATTATGTTATCACTTCGCCAGATGTCGCCAAAACTAAAAATCTCTACTTGAAATACTATTAATAAAAGCTAATAATAAATGCGCGAAATGTTAGCTATTTGCAAGAGACACCGCTTGATCTAAAGTTACCAAATTTGGTACAATTATACTTTGGAGAATAAAAATGTGTTACTTAGAGAGAAAGAAAAACTCTTTAGAAATTTTAGTTAGTATTTTAATTCATTTAAAATTAATTGAGATTTAAGATGTTTACACGGTAATTTTTATAAATATTATTACATAATAATTAAGCTTTGCACCTTTTTGAAATAAAAAAAAATGTTATTTTAATGATATAAATTTAGTTGCCACGTAATTTCCCCCCTATTTTGACGATCTTCTAAAAATAATTTTTAAGGATTTTCAATTAACAATTTAGTTATTACAATGAAATTAAAACCGCTTTCTTTTTTTAATTAATCATATAACCGCGTGACTTTTTTTTTCACTCTTAAAAGCTGAAGAAGAAAGATTTTACTTAATATCTGCGGAATCAAAAGGCTAAATCTCAAGATTTTGGAAAATCTTGAGATTTTGAGAATTTGCGACTAAAGAAAGAAATACTATCTGGCTAATTTGCATTAAGAATAAGAAAGTGAATTTACAATGTAAATAGCATATAAAATATAAAGTAATGTATAGTTTAGAAGATCCAGATAATTACGTTTTTAAAGGCACTATAACTACTCGTAGTGTTTAAGTATACAATAAGCAAAGAAGGTGTAAAGCAATTAGAATAACATGGTTTTAAAATCTATCATAATATGTAATTTAAATATATTTTACGCTGGGAGCCATGAATGTGTATATTATGCATATGATGTTTAATTAAATTTTAACACAACCAGTATTACCTCCACACCAGCTGGTTGCCAAAAGTTTGGCTTAAAAATCAAAGGCCGGCATCCTGGCCTAGGGGTAGCCCATCTTATCCGTTATCTAAGCGTCCCGGGTTCGGCCTGGTTCGGGCATGGTTGTTGTTTTATCTATGAGATGAGTGAAGGAGTTCTCTCAACCCCAATAAAAAGGGGTAATGCAAGCAAGTATGGGTATGTCGTCTTCCTATGAGCTAGAAGTCAGACTTCTGACTTCAGATGCTCAGGGGTCTTTATTCTTGGAAACTACTGCAGCCCCTTTCCATGGTAGCGCGAATATGACATCATCATAAAATTAAAAGATATATTTGTAAATTTATGTTCTTTAAATAATTAAAAGTTGTGTTCCAATATTTTGTGCGGATGGTTGAGCAAGATTGAAATACTTTGGCGCGTTTGTACTCATTTTCGACCCTCGCCAAACAATAGAATTGTATTCTTTGTCCATCTAGATCTTATTCTGCATATATGCATGTTAACATGATCTCAAGCGGATTCTTTTAATCAAATTTGACATAAATCTGTTATTTTGATACAACAATCAAAATTTTATTCCAAACTGCATTCGACTCCATCCTCCACCCACACACCCTTCGCACCCAGAGAGCACTAAAACAAAAGATTCTACAATATCTTAAAACATTTTTTTTTTACATTTCGAACAAATGTTTTTATGCACAAGAAATAAGTATATAAAAACATTTGATCTCTATCTATTTTTACTTTTTCGCACACTTAGTACAAAGGAAGTAGAGTAATCGTCAAAAAATTCGAAGATCAGATCTTGACAAATCTTCAAGTTTTAGACCTTCCTGAGTTTGAAAAATGCACTTTGGTAAATGTCCGCCTGTCTATCTTCCTATGTCAAAGATAATTTTAAAAAGGCCTTGAAAAAGGCGGGTGAAATTCGGAATCCACTGTTAATACCAAATTTATAGAGTTCCATCACATTCTGATCAAAATTCGTTCAGAAGAAGTATGTCTGTTCGGTTTTCGATTATAAGTTCACATGATAGCTATAAGATTGATGGATATGGATAGATAGATAAAATGCAATATAAAAAACTAACATCTACAGTCTATACACCTATTAAATTTTGAGCGAAATCTAACAAAGGGTTGATTGTCTGCCGTTTTTTGAAAAAAATTTAAAAATTTAAATTTTTTTTCGTATTTTGAAAAACATTTAAACATAATAACTCAAAAACGGAATCCTTTTAATGCATCAAATTTGGTATGGGATTTTGTGACTGTTAGATTTGGGTCAGATTTTTGTTTCAATCGGATTTTAAAAAATGCATCTAAAACACAAATTTGGTTTTAGAATCCCAGCTACTGCGCTCCAAGGATAAAATTCACCAAGAATGACACTATAGACTCAATACAATTATTATATTTACATCCAAGATTAATATGTCGAAACTATTGTGCACCAATACTATGCAAAGCATTTTTGGGGTAACATCTTTATTGTGAGGAACTTTCGAGGCAACCAGTTACCCTGATTTTAAAAGATTTTTTTTTCCTAGCCGATTGTCGCCAAGTTTACAAAAGACATTAACCAATCAATTCATTTTGCTTGGAAAAATCTATATATCTGCTAATAAGAGACGGATATGCGTGTGAATCGGAATTCTACAAACCAGGTCATTTGACCTACAGCTGACAAATCTGCAGCATCTATACAATGTTTTCACTAGGTCTTTTATAGATAAAGAAAATTTATTTAAAAAAACTATTACCAATATTTTTTACATTTTAATTTTTATTTTAAACAGTTTTTTTTCTGATTTCAATATACTTCAATGTAAGCACCTTTCGTAATTCTGAGATTATCTATACGATATTCACTTTCGCACCAAGTATTCAAAAGCATGTCTGTTATTACGATTTGTATTGCATTCGTTATTCCTTCTCTTAATGTTTCCGTATTAATAATCGGTATTACAAATACTTTGTCTCTGACATATTCTTCCCCCCTCAGAAAAAAAAAGGTTTAAAGGAATTAAGTTAGTGAATATGGAGACCAGTCTGTAGAGTTATCTCTTCCAAACCAACGGTTAGAACATTTTAAATTGATGAATTCACGAACAGGAATTGTCCAATGTGGCTGAGCACCATCCTACCTATAAATTACTTTTGGCTTGTATTCTTCTAATTGAGGTGCTATAACAACTGCAACATATAAAAACAAACACTTGTTGTAACAGATGATTCCAAAGAAGAAAAAGGTCCATTAATCTTATGCATTAAGTCATACCAAACATTAATATTTGGAAAGGTCCTTTCATGCTGAACAATAGTATGTGAATTTTCAGAATCCCATTGTATTTATTTACTGATAAATGAAAAGTGACATTCGGAAAACATACACATTTAGGGTATCCTTTTCATTATCAGTATGGTCGAGAATCCCCATAAGAAAAGCTTGACGTTAAGAATTATTATTTGATTCCAAGGTTGGAACAATTTGCATTTTATGAGCATGCAAACGAAGTTTATTGTGTAAAAGTTAAAACTGTGCTCTGAGGAATGGCAGATTCCCTTAAGGCATGACAAATTGATTTATTTGGACATCGATGTGAACTGTTCGCCAATAGGTTTAGTCATTGTCCTGCATACAAAGTAGACCTGTTACTTCTTGGAAGATCAGCAATGCTGCCTGGCTCTAGACCAGTGGTGGCAAACTTGTTAGCCAAAGAGTTAAATATGAACATTACAACAATTTTTTAAAAAATTGGGAGCCAAATCTGCTTGTTTAGTTAACTTTAACTTTAGTTAGTTAACTTGTTAGTAAACTTTTATTATACTAAATAAGTAGTGCACTAAATAAAACTAAATTTCATACTTAATAAATATTTATTAATGCGAACAATGTGCTTGCATTTCCTTTGAAAGTTTGAGTAAGTCAGGTTTGTATGTTATTTTTTTAAATTTTAGGCATGATTCCAAGTTTACTCCTGATAATGTTCATACTTGAAAATTATTGTTCACATATATAGAACCGAAAAGGGAAAGAACAGAAAACTCGAACTTTTCAAGCTGATCGTAAGAGTCAGGAATACTATTCCAAGCATTGTAAATGATCATGTCTTCCTTCTCTAGGTCATTCAAAGCAGACCACTTGTGTTGTGAACTAAGATCACATATTTTCTTCTTAAATATGTCGAATTCAACACAAAGACTTTCGAATTTAGAGCGCCATTTCTCTTTGTTTTTTAAATCCAGCAATTGTATTTCAAAGCCACCAATGTCAATTTCAAAAGGAGAAAATTTCAACTCGGTGATCGTAGCATTAAGAGGAATTTTGACAAATACTAAAGTTGCTCTGCTGTTTTTAAATTCCTGAAACCTGCTAATAAAGGCTTCCCTTATATTTAAAATTAATCTTTTAAAATGGTCTTTATCAATCGAGGAATTATTTTCTTGGCGATGCTTCAGCAGGCTCGGAAAGTGAAGCAATGTTTCCCTTTCAAAATATTGAGCAAAAATGGATAATTTATTTTCGCATGTTATTACTTTTTCTAACATGGAAAAATTGTTTCCTTTCCCTTGTAGTGTACGATTAAGCTGATTTAGATGAGACGTAACGTCTACCATGAGATAAAAGTTTCGGATCCACTAATCGTCTGTTAGTTCTGGATAGTGAACGCCCTTCTCAAGGAGTAATGCTTTAATTTCCTGAAAAGGGGAAGCGAAACATTTTAAAACGTTCCTTCTTGATAACCAACGTACCTTGTAATGAAGCAGAAGATCAGCGTACTCACTCTCCATTTCAAATAAAAATTCTTTGAATTGGCTATGATTAAGAGTTATAGCTGAAATGGAGTTGATAATGGTAAACACTAATTTCATAACTTTACAAATTCCATCCGGAAATGTTTGCGCACAAAATGCTTCTTGGTGAATGATACAATGGTAAACAAGTATCTCATGATTAATTTTTTCTTTCAAAATAGCTACAAACCCTTTTCTTACTCCGGTCATACTTTTGACCCCATCTGTTGAAATCGACACAATTTTATCGAGGGGGATATGATGTTTATACATACACTCAATTACAGCATTTGCGATATCTTCTCCACGCGTCTGACCTTTGAGTGGCAATAATCCTAAAAGTTCTTCTTTAGGGCCTGAATGAGACATAAATCTTGCGCTATATCATTTATGCCACAAAACTCGTCAACTGCTATTGATAAAGCCGAAACCAATTTCAGATCTTCGATATGCTGGGTGGTTATATTCGAACACATTTTAATTGTTCTATCTTTAATGGTTTTGGCAGACAATGGTACTCTTTAATTCTTTTCAGAATATCTGCTTTGTTCTTAAAATAATCCGAAATAGCTCTTCGGATGCATTTATGAAACAATTTTGGATGTATTCGCCGTCTGTGTACGGTTTCCCTCACTTAGCAATCTCTTGACTGAAAACAAAACTTGCCATATTAATATTGTTCGAAGATTGCATCCAGTTATTAAACTCAGAAGTTGACGACTCTTGACTTTTCTGAAGTTCCTCAATTGTTTTCTTCCTTGTATCACCGGTAGGATATTTAGAGCTACATGACGCATGCTTTCTTGTAAAGTATTTTAAATTCACGGTTTTCATCTTCCGTTTTTCTTTGCTTTTTTTGGTAGCCATGTTAATTGAGGTACCTATAAAAATATTTCAAAAAAGTATATTAAAAATTTTTAAAATACAATTTTATTAATGTACTAGCCGTCTTTGGCGACCAGCTGGTTCGCCATGAGTAATGGGTTCTAAAATTTTCAATTAAATCACATATTCATTAGCCCTGAAATCTCACAGAGTAAACTATGAAGAAATCTAAAACTCATTATTCATAAATGCATTGTTTGACTCAAACTATAAAAAATGTAATTATTTACTTCTAGATCAAATTAATAGTATTAATATATATGTCTATTAATAATATTTTACTAATTGGCCATTGGAAAGGAATTTGAATGCATATCCTGTATAAATTCAATCCTGTATAAATAAAGATAATTTATTCAATTAATGATTTACATATTGCAAACGATCATAGAATCCTTTGTCTTACATTCTTTAAAGAAAATATCACATTTTATATTTATTTTATTTTATCCAGTCACGTGCTAAAAGTTGTATTTCTTTCGATTTATTTTGCGATGATAGTTTTTTTTTATTCGAACTTCTGGCATTCTTTTATTTTATCCAGTCACGTGCTAAAAACATAGTTAAAATATTTCTTTAAAAATTCGTTAAAAATAGAAGTTACGTTATAAATTAAAAAACTGATACCGTTAGAAAGCTAATTTTTTAATCTTTAAGTTGATGCTAAAATCCTGTTTGTCCGATAATATTTTCGGAAGTTATAAAGGAAAAACGTCGAAATTTTGCTTAAATTTTAATTATTTCAAATTCTAATTAAAAATTCGAAAAAAGGGCTCCGAGGTGCACATTCCCGACCTCCAAGGTATACATGTACCAAATTTCGTAGGTTCAACGGTCTGGCCTGTAGAGCACCAACACACACACACACACATTGAGCTTTATTATAAGTATAGATATAGATCAGCCGTTCAGTGCACACATTGATTAACTCCATTTTTTGAAACATCTTAAATTAAAGTGTTAAAGCATTCGGTATAGTCATAACTTTTTATATTTATAATAATTTAAGATTTTTCAAAAAATGGAATTAATCAATGTGTGCATTGAATGGCTAATATGTAACTGCACTAAAAATAAAAAAATAATTTTTTCCATCATCAGAATAAGAAAACTTTTAATATGGCCGAAAACGGAAGAAAACTTCCAACATTTGGATAAATAGAAGTTATCGAAAATTCGATTACAAATTTTTTACCGGAACCACAAAATACATAGCTGGTGTAATAAAATCATATAAAAATACTGTAAGATGTGCAGCTAGATTGAAAAATGCAACAACTTTTTAATAAGACAGGACAACAACAGACACAGTAGATAAGACAAAACTGTTCACACAGCAACTGCTGGTCTCTGATGCCAATTTGTACCCCACTACTTTAGAAAAAGTATATGTGCATGCTTGTGGTACACGGAGAAAAATTTCTTAGAAAAATTCCCATGCTCATCACAGAAAGAGAGTGCAAGTAACGAATAACGAAATTTTTCCTATGCTGTTTTACAATTTTTTCTACGCTTTCTGTCAAAAATTATTATGTTTCCATTAAAAATTCTTATAGGAAAGATTTCATTATTCGTTACTTGCACTCGCTTTCTGTGATGAACATGGGAATTTTTCTTATAAATTTTTCTTATAAATTTGTATCACACCGGAGTACGCCAAAAGCATACGAACAATTTCAACCGGTAGCTTGTACCTAGTTTGTGTTCACGTTTACAAAAACTAATAAAATTAAACTCGATGTTCGTTACGTATTTTTACAATATAAAATTTTAATTACCTATCTATCTTTTAACTTAAACAAAAAATAATACATGTTCTTTATTTATAGTTGTAATTATTTTCTTACCAAGTTTTTTTTAATGAAAATATTATTGCGCCTTCCGTGGATATTTGTGCCAGAACATCACTTAAGGAGCCAAAGAGCCACATGCGGCTCTGGAGCCGCCCTTTTCCGACCTCTGCTCTAGACAATAAATCGTCGCTTAATACTGTTGACAAGAGGAGAGTCACGTCCATATGCATTTGGCGTAGGTGTGTTGGCGGAATTGTGCCAATACGTAGGTTGAACTCCGCCAAGGATCGAACCTGGGACCTTTGGATTTATAAGCCAGTAACTTATCCACTATACAAAAAAGACCACCGATGTTTAGTGGTAGGTACTGGCTTATTAAGATGTCCCCACAATACTCCCCTACCAGTTTGTTCGGTTGAGAGATGAACGATTTTATTGCGCCAAGCGTTATGGCTAGTATATGAGCGTTGCTGCTGCGTCAAGTGAGTCTGACGACTTTTGCGTTGGTGCGTCAAGTGAGTCTGACGGCTTTGCGTTGGTGCGTCAAGTGAGTCTGACGACTTTGCGTTGGTGCGTCAAGTGAGTCTGACGGCTTTGCGTTGGTGCGTCAAGTGAGTTTGACGACTTTGCGTTGCTGATGGAGAGATAGCGTCAAGAGAGCTGTTGAAAATTCATCACGTCCGCGGTCATCAATTTGGCGTACGTGTTGAAAATTCATAAATTCATCACGTCCAAGGTCATCAATTTGGCGTAGGTGTGTTGGCGGAATTGTGCCAATACGTAGGTTGAACTCCACCAAGGATCGAACCTGGGACCTTTGGATTTGTAAGCCAGTAACTTATCCACTATACAAAAATGGCCACCGATGTTTAGTGGTAGGTACTGGCTTATTAAGATGTCCCCACATGCATTTTTAGCTCTTATTTGCACGTTAATCGATGATTTGCTTTTGTGAAATTAAATAATGCTCCGAGATTTCTCTTTTATACGTGCCAATTTCATTTATGGATGTTAGCGTCACTTGCCTAAAACTACACCTAGAAGAAGAAGAAATCTTTGAAATAAAGATAAAATAAAAAAGTATGTCTGTTAATAAATATTTTTTTTGAATAAATTTTCTTTATCAATTAAGACTTTGTGTATATCCTGCACTTTAAAAGAAGAATATGTGCCCCTCTGAGCAATCTTTATTTTGAAATTTTAATTTTAATTAATTAAGAATAAACCAAAATTTTGATGGCTTTATTATAACATCATAATGCCAATTTTTTGTTGCATATTTTTTCTATTGTTAATATTTTACACAAGTATTTTCTATTGTTAATATTTTATTAAGAATATTTTACACAATACATTTTATTATTAAAGTGGAACTCAAATTGTTTTTATTATTGCATGTTTAATCCTGGCTTTCAAATAAAAGTTGAATAAGACTTTTATTTAAATAGCCAGACAGAGACCTCCTCTATTGAATTCAAAATTTGATAAAACTCTACAATTTTGGTATAAAGACCGTATAATAAATTTTATCAGTATAGCCCTAAGAGTTTTTGCATTTTCTTTGTCACAGACAGAAAGATATTTTTTCCAAAAATATGTTTTTCGAACTGAGGTAGATCTAAAGTATGGAGATTCACTAAAATCTCGAACTCCAATTTATTAACAATTAAAATTCTTTATCTGCACTTCGTATATGAGAAAGCAATAGTTATAACTTTTCTGTTAGCTCTTGGTAACACAACCTTATTTATGATATTATATTAATAGTATTGTATAATAATATCGTATAATATTGTATATTGTTTATAATCGTAAAAATATCGTGTAATATTGTGAAAATAATCAATATTGTCAAAATTTGTCAATATTAAACAATATTCGTGAGCTACTAGGGACAAGACACTAGTCGTCTCCAAGCCAAATTAATCTCACTATCTGTGACATGCCAAACGTAGCAGCTTAATATTAATACTAGAATCTAGGCACATTAGCGTTGATGCCATTCTAACGGAAAAGTATTTTAAAAATTAAGACTAGCCAAAAACTTTTCTAAATAAACTTTAAGTAATATAAATGTAATAATTTTATCTTTCAACAGATTAAATTTTAATACGAAATTCAGTAAGTCAGCCTACCAAGATGAGAAACTCCATCCAGCCCTTGAAGTAATTCGATTCATGAAATTTCTTAGATTCATACTAAAAAACAAAAAAATGAATATGCATTTTCATTAATCAACTGTTTTTCTTTTAGGCTTTGCTTTATTACATTTACACAGAGGGCTGTATCGACCCCATGTGCCCATTCGTGTTAAGCAATGCGGATGAGCTGATGGTCCATATGTTGTTGTCAAAACTCAAGGCAGGTGGTTGGAAATCGTTGGATGAAAGAATTATTACACCCATTATTCCAATGGCTGCTATTCAAGTGAGTTAAAGCACTGAAAAATATCTAGTTGATATTTACTTTAATATGCCCTTTTATATCAACGATACCAACAAACGGAAGTCACCAAAATCAAAAATCAGGTTGTCGTAACAATATTGTACATAGCGTTACTAAAAGAAATACAGTAAACTCCTGAATACCCAGCCTAATGTGGCTGACAAGTAGGCTGGATAACAAAAAAGCCGGTTAGGCTAGAATTCTATGAACTCATTTCTTTGTCCATCAGTAAAAGAAGTCAAAAAACTTTGTCTTCAGCTTGAACTCTTGTCTTCCGTAACTCATAGTTGTAAATCTTATTTTCTTATTTCTTATTGAGTTCTAAGACATTTATCTCAAGCCACGTAGAATGTGAACGCTGCTGCGGCCCTTTGAATTATAGAAGCATTTGCCAGTAATATGCTAGTTTAAAATAGAAGGCTCTGTAGTGGTAGTTTATATATGCTTATATACTTATCTGCACGTTTCAAGAATTTTTTTTTTTTTTGAGAAATAAAAGTTAAAAGGAATAAATCATTCATATTTTAATCTGAATTCTGTAATACCCAACTTAAATGCAGGAAACTTAAATAAAACATTAACTTAAATTATAGGCTTAATCCTTTAGAAAATTGATGAAAATTGATTTAATTTTTCACTGATAAACGATTACACAGATATGACAAGGTGACCTTAAGATAAGAGTCAAAACTTACAGTTTTTAGTTTTTGAAAAAAAAATCCTATAGATGACTGCATCTGCGTTTTAGCTCGATTCCAACGCCTTGGGAATGTTTCCAATGCAATGACTTGCCTTCCTCATTTAATTACTGTAAAAGAAAATTAAGCCTTATAATCGCGAACCGAGCACAGGAGAGTGTACTGAACTCTTCTTATTTATATTGCCATATCGGCGACAAACTCAAGAAGTATATAGCAAGTAGATTTCAAACTGTCTATTTTTCACTTTTCAAAATATACTACTTGTGTTTCTTCTTACTTCTGATAAATAACTTTATACTGAATATTCTTTGTCAATTAAAAAATAACAAAATTGTTTTCAATTAACAAAATGGTTTTTTTTTTTTTTTGCTTCTCAAATAAGAGGGTTGTGAAAAATTACGTAGTAATGTCAAAAGAGCTTCAAGGTATTTAACTTTAGTAAATGTCGTATTTATTACAACAACTAGACGCCTTTGGCGACCAGCTGGTTCGCCAAGAGTAATGGGGGTCTAAGATTTTCAATTAAATACTTATGTGCCTTGCTCTCTTTATAATATCTCTGCCAGATATATTTAAACTTCGAAAGTCACGTAACACTGATTTACTAAATTAATGATATAGATGTTGAAAATGATCATAGAAACCTTTGTATTGTATTTCTTTTTTAGAAAATATAACATTTAATATTTATTTAATTTCATCGAATCACGTGGTGAATGTTACATTTTTTTTTTCGATTTAATTTGCAGTCATAGTTAATTTATTTTTTAATTTGAACTTCTGTCAGTATGATTTCAACAGTTTAATAAAAGCTATTTTTTTTCCCTTTGCTCGTTCATTATTTATTTCAGAAAATGTCACATATTATATTTCTTTTATTTTATCCAGTCACGTGCTAAAAGTTGCATTTCTTTAGATTTAATTTGTAATGATAGTTTTTTTTTTAGTTTGAACTTCCGTCAATAGGATGGCAACATGCTGATAAAACCTACTTTTCTCCCCTTGACGTGCTCGTGCAGATTAAATTTTATTGTTTTGTCCGAAATATATTGTTGTAAAACATGGTTAAAATATTTCTTTAAAAATTCGTTAGAAATAGAAGCTTAAGTTATACATTAAAACAAAAATGCCATTAGAAAGCTAATTTTTTAATCTTTAAATTGATGTAAAAATCATGTTTGTGCGATAATATTTTCGGAAGTTATAGCGGAAAATTGTCGAAATTTCGCTTAAATTTTAATTAATTCAAATTCTAATTAAAAATTCGAAAAAAGGGCTCCGAGGTGCACATTCCCAAGCTCCAAGGTATACATGTACCAAATTTGGTAGCTGTAGATCCAACGGTCTGGTCTGTAGATCGCCAACACACACACATTGAGCTTTATTATAAGTATAGATAACTTATGAATTTTGGGAAATGTAACATTCTTGTATCTAAATCATCTCTAGTCTCTGAATTAAGAGACTAGGGATATTATTCGAAATTGTTATTTAGGAAGATCAGGATTCTATCGCTCTCTTTTTTATTAATTGTAAAAAATATCGTACTCTTCAATTAGTTGAAGAAGATTATTCAGATCATGACTTCATTGAAATACTGAGAAATTTGTTTAGTTGTAGAGTAGGCATTTTTTCCCCTAAAAACTATTGAGTTTTGTTTCGTTTAAGGTAGGTTGAAAACATAAATT
>JAPMOQ010047774.1:183032-197680 GCA_026543055.1 Argiope trifasciata | reverse complement strand
CTGAAGTAAGCGTGGAATATTAATAAATATAGCTTTAGAAAATTGTTAAAAATTATTAGCTTTTCCTCATTAAATGTCTAACATGACTAATCTATCTGAATTAATTGCATCCACTTTGAAAAAAAATATATCTTTTCAATTCCCCATTTCTAATTAAGGTTTAAAAACTAATGAATCCCGATAAGCAAAAATAAATATCACTGCTTCGTTAGGAAAATCAGTTAATTAGAGTTGGCATTTGCTAACAATTTTAAAAAATCAATAATATAAATTATAGAAAAAATATTGCTTACTCTCAGATAAATTGATTATATTTAGTGAAAATTCATCGTTAAAATTTTATCTACCTGAAAATTCATCGTTAAAATATTATCTACCTGAAAATTCATCATTAAAATATTTATCAGGTTTCATTTTTCTAAATTTTTGTTTAATTTTTTTATAATAAATATTTTTAATGAGATAAAAGTAAATAGTAATAAAATTCTTGAGGAACATTGTCTATTATAGAGTATTTACTTTGATTTAAATCTACTATTATTGAGATTAATCAAACATAATGTGATGCAAATCTCATTGGGAAGAACGTTACACCATGATTACATAGATAAGTCTCCGATAAGTAACATTACACAGCAGAAAACTGGATACATTTTTAACTAGGTTGCAGATTTAGGACACGTGATTCATCCGTAGACATTTGTTGATGGGAAACCCAACACTCTTTTTCTCAATGTGCAATAGCCCTATGTCTCTTTTGCACATTTTTGTAGAGTATCCTCGGTTTTATATCAAGCCTTTTCTTGTTTTCAGAGACATTGTCCTGATTTGGTCGAGATGTTTTCCATAACTCTACATGTTGGCCTTTTTCGCTGTTTTTTAAATTGGTTTTTATTAACAAGTATAAACATTAACTGTGCTTTTTAATACAGTACTATACCTTATATCATTATTTCATTTTTTCATGAATCACAAATGTTCGTTTTTAGACATTTGAATTTTGTAAACATTCCATATTTAGATTTTATGAAAATTGATAAAAATATTTCAATTTCATGAATGTGGCGCATCGTTCCCAAAGATGGCGATTGTGCCATAAAAACCAACTAAACTTAACTCTGATAAGTTAGTATTTTTTGGCAGTTAAAAATGAAAAAAAAATGAAATTGTACTATTGTGATTAACCCTTAGAGTGTCAGTTACAACGGCCGATATATCCGTTTCTACCAACCTCTGTTGAAACATCAGTCATTCGGATCATTCTAAAGTTTAGTTTGAGCGAGAACAACACATTATTGGTAATCTGATATCCCAGGTTTATCAAACAAAAGTTTATATTAAATATTTAAAGCTATTATGAAATAATAAAGATTATTTTAGTTAAATTGAGCGTATAAATGCCTGACTTAGGGCAAGCCTGTTGAGACAAACTATCTTCATGGAAGAATAAGGGGGTGTTGCCTTCCTCTTCAACCCTTCCTCCTTGGTGTCCTTAGCATGGGAGACACTTTATTAGTCAGTCTGATACCAATGAGTAATATTTTACTAAACTATATGTCAGTTTATTTCACAAATTATATATCAAAATATATTAATTTATAAATTTTGCATACAGATAGCTTGGGCATTTTTGAAGATTTAATTATCATTTAAATGAAGCCTTTTTATTATGTATTTATTTGTATAAAATATTACTGGTTTGATTAAGATATGATTTCTATTCACATTTTTGCTATAGGTATTTTAACATACAAAGATTCTAATATTTAATAATTCCTAAAAAATGACAAATAAAGAAAGAAATTCCTGAATTTTAAATATTAAAGATTAAAATGTATTTAAAAAGATAACATTGCAAAGCTAAGAAGGACTGCTTTTTGATGAGCTAAAAATCCTTTAGAAGATAGTTGTATAAAATAAAATAATATAATAATGCATATTATAATATAATAAAAGTGACCAATTTTCGAAGTGGAACATACTCTTACTTAATGGATTCTGAGAGCCGTATTGCTTCATTAAAGATTTAACGAAAGGTATTCAGTATATTATATCAAATTTTAAAGTTTATTTTGAATCTTATTTTATTTTCATCATGTAGTGAAAAAAATGATCAAATAAATAGCATGACATAATTAATTAAGCATTTTACAACGATGCTGCCATTCAAATTAAATATATCTGAATATATATTGATACTAAATTTAATAAATTATAAATGTGTGGTAGGTTAAATATTAATCATTTAACGCAAACACAGAATAAAAACCAGGTAAAAATATATTTTTACATGGGATTGAGGGACATTAAAAAAATTTTAAATGACGAAGTTTGTAAAAATAGTTATGCAAAAAGAAATTTATTAAAAAATGCTCCCAGAAAACTTTTACAAATAATGAAAGAAAAAAAGGTAAAGGGAAAAATGTTATAGGATATATTATATATTAATTATTCCCAATTATAGACCATGTTAAAATTAGAGTTATCACGTACAAGTTATAAGAAAAAATGAACAATTTTTTTATTGCAATCCTAATTTTAAAAGAATTTCAGTAATTGCAGTGGAAAATAAAAAAATAATAAAATTAGTAGATACTGAATAGTAAATTAGATATTCAATACGAAGAAAAACAAACTTAAATAACAGTATTCACAAGAAATATTTTCACCAATTAGGAACAGAAGACATGAGAAAAAGAGTCATAGAAATGAAAAAGTATTTTAAAGCAATGATAAGTAGAATTACAAAGGTATGTTTTGTTGCGTTTGCCTCTATTTGTAGAAATTACATAATAAAGTAACTGAAAAAAATTATCGAATGCAATTACCTAATTATGATTCAAGGTTCGTTTTTTGTCTTGAAAATATATTAATTTCATTTCAGAATTAACTATTATTATTTTTTTCTTACTCTTTTTTATCTATATAATGAGCTTAATAATTAGCTTTGATACAACTTTTTTCAACTTTATTTTCAAAAAAACATATATTGTTAACATTTTTTTCATAACTAGATGTTGTAGTTACTCTAAGCAAAGAAATAAAAAAAAAACCTAAAAAAATATAAGGATATATTTTAACTAAAGTTTATACAACATGTTTCTTTCTTGAGACTATGAATTAATGTTGCTTATTTTTTGTGAATTTAATTTTATGATGATTCCATCTAAATGAAAAGGGCAAACTTCTTAGATTTAAAGTATCTTATCTATAATAGCATATGAAATAATAAAAAATGCATTTTCATACCTCAAAATTATCAATAAGAATATAATAAAAAACATAAATACATAACAAAACTTTTATAATTAATGGAATTTAAAAGCATCCTCCAAATCTTTTATGCATTTATTTAATTCAATGGCATAATAACCGTACAGATATGTTTTGTAAATCTTAACAAAACTGGCATTTCCCGTTGAGCTTAATTCTTTCAAGATTTTCAGTGTTTCATGTGTTTTTCCTATTAAGCTTATGTTTCCAAGCAGCCCAGAAGGCGTATTTTTAGGGAGTATTGTGGTATAGTTCTACAGCGTATGATTTTTAATATGATGTAGTTTTAAATTCTGAATACTCTGTAAAAATAATGGGAATGCGATATACATGACAGACAGCCCTCTTCTGAGCATTTCTAAAAACATTTTTCAATTTCTTTATTTATGAGCAATGGATAAAATGCAATGTTAAAAACGTTCAAAGAGACAGACTAAAACTTCCGTAAATCTGTTCTTGTTTGGGTTCGGCTATTTAACAACAAGTAATAAAAATGATTTAGCTTAATGTATATGCATATATATAAAGCCAACGTATGTTGAACATACGACACTGTTATTACTTGCCGCTCAATGGCAACAAGTAATAATACATATACACAAAAGTAAATCTATAGATAGAGTCCTGATTTTTTATTACAATTGATTAAAATAACACTAAATGTATGGAAAATATTTAATGAAATTAATGGATGAAGCAATGAAAATTTTTTTCAGTATCGAGGTGAGCATGTAAGTAATGCTTAAGCATGAGATATTGAATGATAAATTCGTTAGAAATATTAATGTTTAAGAGCATAGATAGAGTGACGATATAAAAAATGTTTATTTGATAAAGGTAATTCATTTGTAAAATTTAATATCTCTAATTAAATCGGGGGGGGGCTTTTTAAAACAATTGAAACACTTCTGCTCATATAAAAAGTACCAAAATGTTAATATCGATATTCTTAAAATATATATCATTCTTAAAGAATCATATACATAGTTTCTAATATTCAGAGGAAAATCATTACAATAATGGACTTCCACATTGCTCGTGAAAAGTATATTTTCCAAATCATATGGGAGAAATAAAATAATTGTGATAGTATCAGTTTCCATAACTATATCTTTTAATTTTATGTGATTAATGATACAGTCATAAATGTAGCTCCTCTATCGGATCCTAAAAAGCTATCAAAGGCGGACAAAAATAGAAAAATATACTATATTATGAAAGAAATATTTCCTTATATTATGACATATTCCTTAATCATTTTTTGGGTGATCAAGATTAAGATTGATACATTCTTAAATGTGGAAGTTAGCTAAAAAAGCAACTTCTTTAAATTATTGTAATCAGCTCTATTATTTTGATTTAAAAATAAAAATTAAAGCAAAGTTTTATATTTATAAGAATATATCACATTTTTAAGATTATTTTATATTAATTTTTATTTTAATTATATTGATTTGGGAAATGTAAATCCAGATTTTTGAAAAATAATCATATTTAATCATTTGACAAAAAAATCCCGATTAATGATGATATCAGGAATATCATTGGTAATTAAAACAAAACCAGCTTGAAGAAACACATTTTTTCATCGCCCATCTTAAATAATGGGGAAAATATTTTTATCTTAACTAATTAAAATAATGACTATAAGAAATAAGTTTTAAATACATTTTGAGAATAAATTTTTTCATTGTCTTTATTTCGATTTTTGGAATTTAATTGGCATTTAAGGAAAATAATTATTGACATCATTATTTTTACTATAATTTTAGATTTGTGAGTTAGAAATTTAATAACTCCTTTATTTAATTTTACCTGTCTTATAATCATAAAGATGTTTACATTGCATATTTCACTCATACATTATAAAATCATATGAAAGTTTGAAGAATTATGAAATGTCTATTATACTATCACATTTGATACTTTCCTAATTTAATTATCCTATAACTTATAATTAAAATGCATATTTATTGCTATAGTTATAAAGTACTAAATTTAAAAAAAAATCCAAATTTTTAGACATTATTAACTGAAAAGTGCTTTGATTATTAATGAAGACAAAATGTTTTTTGACAACGGATTTTAAGCTCTCCACTCTTTTACACAGACACCAGGATAGGTTTAATTCGTCTAAATACGGTGAGAAAAAATTGAAAGGAGAGGTTATATACATTTAAGAGTAAAATAAACTAAGATTACTCGCAGATTAAATTAAAATAATAAAGGTCGGAAACGAGATGGTATTCATATGCACGTGAAAATAAAATCGGACAAAAAGTATCTAATATATCTAAAATCATGGTCAAAGAATGAAGAAAAATTTGCTAAATGCATTCATCCTTCCCTGAATGAAATAGAATCGTCGAAAAGCGGTCATCTCAGAATACTAAACCGAGCAACACTATATAAATTCTTTCCGAATTTAATTAGCAGTTACGATTTAAATTCTTTCCAATGACATGTAGTCTGCAGTAAATATGAGATAATACTGAATTCGTTATTCCGTAATATCTGTAATTGTGAGTTATATAAATTAAACAGTAGAAAATTATTAAGATGAAAACAGTTACTTTTAGTTACACTAATACTTATAAGTCTTAAAAACCTTTTATTGTAATTATTATGTTTAGTTCCCTCTTTTAGTGTATAGAAAAGATGCATCGATCTTTGTTTCTATCCTATTTTTCCAGACACTCAAACCAGAGAAAACACATTGCTTTTCATTTATTACATTGACACCAGAAGCAAGGAAGTTCCAAAGTGCCTGAAGTTGTGCAGCTGTAGGAGAGAACACAATGTTTCTATTGATTGAATCACGTACACTGTAGTTTCATTTCAATTCACTTAAGCAACACATCCAGTTCTTTCTTTTTATATAGTTATTATATCTGAGATAGTTGGTGTTATTTGGAAAAATAGGTCTCTGCACAAAGTAAATCTTTGTTGTTCCTTGTTCAATGTAAATCGTGATCCATAAAACACAAGCAAGAAGCCTTAGAGAAATGTATAACAAAAAAGGCAACTTCCGAAATGTATGTCAAAGTAGATTAGTGCCAACTTCCGGTATTAAGTGCGACTAAAATTCAGAATGAACTGGAGAAGTCATATATATATATATATATATATATAGCTGTTTGGTAATTTTGCTGTAATATAGCTGTTTAGTAATTTTGGGGATCTTCAAGTGCAACGCCAAAATTGAACAGGAATCTGATCTGAAATCATGTTTTACATGTATAAATTTTTCTATCATGGATTAAAATTTCTTATAAAAAATTAACCTATACTTTAAAAGAATTTCTGCTTTGAGGAAAAATTACAGAACTGTTCATGCAATAATGCTATACTTAGAAACAAAAATTTATCATTAGGGTACTATACTGGCGACGTCATTTTTATACATAATTGCGTTGCATTTTTATAAACTTCTCATCTATAATTACATTTAAATATAGTTCATAAAAATGAAATTGTCATTTCTAATGCAAGTTTTATTTTGTTTTTTTTATAAAAATTATTTGTTTTTAACTATCTATTGATATTAAATTAAGATGTATTTTCATTTTAAAAAATTAACTAAAGCAGCATTTTCTGCATGTATCCCAAAGACAAAGTTATTATGAACTATAGAGCATTTGAAAAAAGAAATATACAACCATAACTGAAAATCCATATAAAATGATAACAACAAATATGAAAGAAAGGAAAAAACCATAAGTAATTTAAAATGAATAGATAAGCTTTTAAACATAAAAATACAAAATAAAGAAAAGACGAAACAGGGCAAATATGAATCCGAAACTTTTCAAAACCAAGGTCATACCTTTCCCTAAGAAATTAATACCGCGATAGCAGTATCTTACTTTTTGTTTTACATTTTACATCCATACATATAGATCGAAATATGTCCCATTCAGACATATATTTCAAGTTGCAACTTTTCAAATACGGTTTTTAAATATATTTTCACATTTATAGATTTTTGATAATAACACATTGGAAAATTGAATCGTAATATTTTCTAATAGCTATAAATTCCGAGTAAAAGATATATTTTTTTTCATTCTCAGGAATAACACACACACACACCTGTTTATATCTATATCTACATATAAAAGAGGAAATTCAGAAAATAATAAATAAATAAATAAATTTCATTAAATGTTTCTAAATATAATCACATAATGCATTAATCGGGTGCTAATTTTTTCAAAAGACACAAGGCACCTATAAAAAATTGGATTTTTTAAACAATACTTAAGCATATATGATTATGTTCAGGAACTATGTGTGTACTTGTCATATCATACCCTTTTAATTTATTGATTTGTGATGCCGCTTTCTGGAATATATATTACATTTTTTGGATTATTTCAATTATAGAATTGCTTATTTTCTGCTTTATAAAAAGATGGGAAAATCTACAAAAGCATTTAAACAATACTCTCAAACCATTACGTAACACTCGTTTGGACGCCAAAAATAGACATCATTAAAACAACGTATGCATATTTTGTAAACTTGTAATCCTCTAGAGGAATTTGTGGATGCAAATAATATTCAACAGCTCCGAAACTAAAAGTCTATTGAATTCAATAAAGAAATGACATTTATTGTATGTTTAATAAGATGGTTTACAATATTATCCAATATTAGCTATTATTATAATAAATTATTTCAAATAAAAATAACTTTTTTTAAATTGGGTATTTAATTTAGTCGATAAAATTAAAGCTGAAATACCAAATTTAAGAGCGGAATTTAACTCATATTTAGAGGAAGCAAAAGCGATAGCACTTACTTAGTAAATTCACGATAAATTTAAATTTTTCAGAACATTTTATTGAAAAACGAATTCGAAGAAGAATATATATATATATATATTGGAACAGCTAAGGATGAAATTGTAGAAAACTTGGTTGAAGAATTTAGATGTTATGTTTTATTTCTGTAATGGAAACTGATATTTTACAGATAGAAGACACATTTAAAAGTATTTCAAAATAATCACTGACACAAAAACATAATGAAAAAATAAATTAGAAATGTTCCAAATTTATTGTAACATTTTATAATAACGATGTAAATGAAAACCTAATAAAAAATTACTCGGCAATGATATTTGATTTTGAATGAGATATATGTAAATAACGCTCATCACATATTGCAATATATACTAATAAATAATTATAATGATTTATTTCTAAATGTATTAACTGTGTGAAAATGTTTAAATGTTCTTGCTATATTTAAGTATCAAAAAAACAACATTATTTTTCTGAAGTTATTAGTAGTAAAAACAAAATCACGCATTAAATAAATATGCACATGTTTCTTTTTTTTTACTTTGCTAAAAATTTAGGGCCAAAATATTTTCTTGCACCCGGGCCTCATCATAAAGAATGCCGGCTCTGATTATAATTCAAGATAGAACCAACTAAAGTATTTCTCAAAGAACATATCTTACAACTAAAAAAACTTTTCAATGTTGATGATGAAATGACCTCTGGACACACAATGAATGAATTTTTTTCAATTTCAAAACTTATAGTTTCTAAGATTAACGTTTCGAGATATATTCATATTCCCTACTTGAAACGTTATTAGAGAATATGAATATTTCTCTAATTGAAACTGGAACATTCTTTAGAATTAGAACATTTCTCTACTAGAGCATCCTCAAGTAGAGAAGTATTCATATATCATTTTTCCGAAATAGAGTACTTGATTTTAGCTGAAATTAGAAAAAAAAAATGTATTATTCATGACATTGTAAGTCTAGTATGAGTTCATTTTATTTAAAATAGAGCTAAATTGTATTATTCTTGACATCGAATCTATAGTTTGTGTTCATTTTGATTAAAATAGAACCAAATTGTATTATTCTTGACATCGAATGTGTGATTTGTGTTCATTTTACTTATAATAGAGCCAAATTGTATTGTTCTTGACCTAGAATGTGTAATTTGTGTTCTAAAATGAACACAAATCTTGAAATAGAACCAAATTGTAGAATGTGTGGGAAGTGAGATGTTGGCTTAGAATAGAACCTGGGACCTTTGGATTTGAAGGCCAGTAACATACCAATGGACAAAAGCATGCTCATGTGCCATAGATGTTATCTGTCTTATTAAGATATCACCACAGATTCACCCTCCAGCGAGTTGACGAACGATATCCGTTGTTATTGAGTGGTGATGAATTGGTTTGTTGAGTGAGAGGTTGCTGTGTGTAGCTGTTGTGTCTAATGCGCCGTACCTATCTTTGTTTGGCGAGCGGAGAACTTTTTTTAGTCACGCCAAGCGTTATGGCGAGGTTGCGTGCTTGAATTGTTACGTCAAGTGAGTCTGACGACTTTGGTTACGGGTAGATGACTCCCAGTCAGTTGCGTGAAGGCTGAAGTTTCATTGTACGAGGTCACAATTGTAGGAGGTGAATGTTGGCGCTCGGAATAGAACCTGGTACCTTTGGGTCTGAATGCCAGTAACATAACCACAGGACAAAAGCATGCTCTGATCCCGTAGATATTATCTGTCTTATTAAGATATCACCACAAATGTGTAGTTGGACATAGAATCTCTAGTTTGTGTTGAGTGTTTTCTTTTTGCTTAAAGTAGAGCAAAATTGTATTACTCTTAACATCGAATGTGTACTTTGTGTTGATTGTGTTTCTTCCATGGTGTTGAATCAGTCCGAGAACTTCTCGAAAAATGTGTGAGTTCGAATTATCACATTAAAATATTTTTTACGTTTTGAAATTGGAAATTTCAAAACGTAAATTTCAAATTTCTGGAACGAAAGTTCATGAATTAGATTTAGAATGATTTAGAAAATAAGACAAAATACCAAATTCTTTACCATATTTATAACATGCATTTATAATTATATTAAAATATATAAAATATTTATCATATTTTTCCGCTGTGCGAAATTAATGATCATGTGAAATTAATGAGTGTTTTGAGTGTCGAATCTCTCCAATTTTCAAAACATGCTAATGTTCATAGAACAGCAAAAGGAGATTCACATACCTAATCAGCCCTACATTTATATGAGAGGAAAGTATCATACCTGATTTCAATATATAGTATTAATTCATGATTTTTCAATATCACTCCCCTTCCATACCATATTCATTTCCTCCGCCGAGTAAAGGAATATTAAACAAGAAATGGAAATTAAAAAAAAATAATGTATTAAATGAAAGGAAATATATTATGAAAAGGAAATGAAAAAATGACAGATTTTAGAGGAAATGAAAATTTTATGAGATATTAAATTAAAATTAAAACAAATAATATATTACATTTTTCAGCAAAATATAAATTACTTATCTCTTTAGAAACAGCCCAAATATTCGAAATGCAATTCATTGTGTAAATGTATCTCAGCTCTGTTATTTAAAATATATCACTTTCGGTTTATTTTATTTTTCAGCCATCTAATTGCCGGAAACTGTCACGCATTTTTCAGGGAGCTCATTCTTAATTAGAGTAGAAAAGACAGGAGGGGAAAATTACGATAAAAGGGATCCATGTATTTTCGGAAGAGTCTACATGGTCACTTATCCATGGCAGTTATTTTTATGCTTATTTCAAATATTTCGCTTAGAGCTCTTAAATGTACGTCGTGTGCGATGTTGCCAAGATATCGATTAGTATGATAATGGTGCTTCGCTGCACACGTGAGCTTTTATGACAGGATGATTGTTGCTCAAATCGAACTTCTATGCAATTGAGCATACAATTAGACTTATCGTTTTTTTAAAGTAAGGGCATATTTTGGTACATTCTTGTGGCTGTGATAAAATTGAGTACTAGCTACAATTTAAGGTGAATAGATGACTAATTTATTTACGTTGAAATATATTTGAATGCATCTAAAGACGATATCCTGCGATTATGCTTTTCTTCTGTTAATTATTTTCTATTTTAATTTTTGATGCATCATGTACAGTAATAAATACATATTATATATTATAAAAAAAGTAAAATAAAAATTTTCAAGAAAAGATTTGAAAGTTATCAAATAATTGAGTAAAAATTAACATTAAGAAAATTACATTAGTACAAACGTTAAGTAAAATCTCTTCTGCATTTTCTTCTGTAATATATTTATGCTCTAATTCGAGATATTTAAAAAAAATTTTCAAGGTTGCTGTCCTCTATCTTTATTACTATTTCAAAAACTCGCCTTACGTAAAAAACATCACCTCGGTCTTGAGACACACTGTAATAAAGTAGTATTAAAGGAAATGATTATTTTTAAAGATATTTCTTTAATTAACATTTGTTAATATAATAATATGCATGAAGAAATGCCTTTATTATCTTGGTTTTTAAAAATTTAAAAAAATGTATCTGTACGCTTTTAAATTCAGAAATTTTCTTTCTATTTAACTAGATGGATTCTTTGCTTTAAACAGCCTTACCTTCTTTTCTTATCTTTCGATTCCATTCTTGATTCATTTCTTTTATGTTTTGTATCTAGATTTTACAATAATTGCACAAATATTATTATTTTATCTTCAAAATTTCTAAAATAGGTTTGTTATGAAAACGTTTGGTTATATCTTATACATAAAAAGTGTATCTTTAAGGGAATATGTCCATTTTAATCTTAATATAATATCTTATAACAAAAATATAAAAAAAAATACAGACATATATTTCTTTTTAGTAAAAGACTTTAAAATGACGAGAAGAATAATATTTAAAGCTATTTGAATTACCTAATTTACAGAAAGAAAGAACAAAGTAGTGAATAAAATTTAATTCAAAATCAATTACGGGCATATATTTTCATTACTTTTGCATCTAATAATTATCGAATAATAAAACTTCGAATATAAATATTTTTTTATAATTTCAGATCATATTCATTAGAATCTTCAGCCTTATAATGATTCCCAGTCAATTGTTTCCCAATAGGAATCGAACACTTTTTAAAATTAAAATATTAATACCATAAAGTATTTCATTAAATATGATTAATTAGACTGTATTTATAGATATTCTACATACATTTAGTGTTGCAGATTATTCACAACTATTTTTAAGTGAAGCACAATAAAATATGACATCTTTGTCATTCAAAATTATTTTTCTAATATGTGAATGTCTTCTTTTAAAGATTTAGAAATTAAATTTTATTACTCTTAGAGATTATGCAGCAAAGGCTTAACGATGCTTTTTTAGAGAAAGTCTTGTAGCAATAACTTAGCTTTCAATAATTTATAATAAAATATGTCCTCTTAGAATCCAAGATTTATAATTCCTTGCAATTATTTTCTAAGATTGCATAGTTGGAATAAACGAAATTAGCCAAGTAAAAATATAGTTTGTTTTTACATTCGTTTCCCCCTAAAAGCTATATACTTGTCAAGAGCTTAAGTGTTAAAATTTAATTTTTTAAAGTGTATTTTTTGCAATATTTTAAAAATCTGATTCAATTTTTAATATTCATTAGGTCTTCGTAGTATTCTGATAAGAAATGGAAATTAAGTGTCATCTGCTTTACTGATTATCACTCGAATTCGAAATCGAATGAAATTCACATTCATCTAGGTGAAACATTTTCTTTTGTCACATACATCTAGTTGTTTATCTAGCGTCAAAAATGGCGACGAACCCATTCTATCAAAAGAGAAATAAACTTGGGATTCACGTATCAAAGTAAATCCTGCGTGTAAAGTCCGAACAAGTATCCAGTATAACCATTCCTTTTATTTTATTCTATACCAAATAACAAATAGATCAATGTCTCTTGTATTCATGTCAGATTTCGATGAAAGGCGTCAGTTTTTTATCTTAACCAATCATTTTTCAACAGTCTCTTATTTCAAAATCTTTCTTCTGTCGAATTCAAATTTTCTTTAGTTTTACGACAGTTTATAAAAAAGAATATTTTTGATTTCATTTTTTTTTCTGTTCTTACTTGAAGAGTAAGTAAGGAAGAACAATATATTTATCTTTCTTATAAGGAAGTTTATTCTTTTCCCATGCATTTTTCTTGTCCAATTTTTGGTGAGATATGAAGCTCTTTTTTAGATGGTCAATTCAAAATTGAGTTCTCATAATTGTTTTTTCAGCAGAATTAAAATCTTTTTTGAAATATTAAACATAAAATTAGAAGTAGTGTTGCAATGTGACTTTATATTCTTAGTGCACATTAATATACATATTTCTTATCACAACACATTGCAGGAAATAATTCTAATGCTCCAATTACATATGTAAATTGTTGCCTCAGTTCTAAAAGCATGAATAATGAGGAAACAAAACTCACGACATAATATCAATTATAATTTTAATTCTCATAGTTGTAATGAAATTATCCATAAATAATATGCTATAGACTTGATAAAAACACATAAGTCAATACAATGTATAGGATTAATAAACATGCATACGTATTTAGTATTTATGCTTTCATAAGAAATCTTTAAGACTACTGAATTATCGAATTTTCATTTAATAAATATTTCATATGAGTATGAGTCTTTCATATTTTGGCCAAAGTAACCAATTGGTCAGTATATTTCTGATTAGTAAAGTGGCGTACATGTAGGTGGTGTCTCTACATTGAAGGACTAGATTTCACAGACAGGTAAACGGGTTTCTTTTTTTGCATTGCAATAGGGTGTTGTAAATGAAAAGTGAAGGAGGTAGAAAAAAGCAATGAATTTCAGCACCAAATGGTCAGCTTTTTTTTGACACGGAATGTATCACTCTTCCAGAGATGATTGAGAAATTCTGAATTTTTTTTTAAATAATATTTTTATTCCGTGGGACAATCGTTCATGCTACACAACGTTCGTCCATCTCTTCCGTTACAATTCTTAGACCCGTACATATTTCAGCCATGTTAGAGGGTGTAAATTGCTGAAAGAAAAAAAATTGATTACAACAAAACTAAATATGTGGCAACAAAAAAAATCCTTTGAAGCATTACAAATGCTCTACATTGCTATTATTATTCAAACGGTATTTGATTTTCTAGTTTTTTTTTGTTCATAAAAGTATGTTTAATTCATACTATGTGTCACTTTATTTTATATATAAAAGCAAGATAAAAAAAATAATTTTAACGTATAGATAATGGCAAATTTGTAATCTTTGTATCAGAAAATACCTCATTATAATATGTAAAATATTTTGAATCCGAAATAAGGGTATTCAAAAGTCTAGCGAAACTGAATTGTTGAAATTTCGATGCATTAGTCAAAAAATTTCCCCGAGAAATTTTGTCACAGCGATTCTTATTAAAAAGACACTATTTCATGATTGGAGAATGCCCGAATCATGCTTATTCGGATTAGAAGTAAAGCTCTCCCTGGATAAAATTTGTTTCATCAAGTTAATGATGATGCA
>JAPMOQ010047774.1:137009-183022 GCA_026543055.1 Argiope trifasciata | reverse complement strand
AAGCTCTCCCTGGATAAAATTTGTTTCATCAAGTTAATGATGATGCAGAAAAGATTTGAGGAGGCTAAATTTTGATGAGATTATATGACTTTGTTCAAATATGTAGCATGTATTCGAAATTTTCATATAAGGAGCAGTAACAGAAAAATATGTTAGTTTAAATAATTTTCAAATGAAACAAATGCTATTTCTTTCAAAACTTCATTTTTAACGCCAATAAAATTTGGTATATGATAATAAATGAATTACACCGTTTTAGATGTTTAGATAGTTATTATAGATAAATTAGTATTTACGTTTAATTTTAACATCTATTTTCTGAAAAACGTAATCAAAATAAATTACTATCACTAATAATATAATCTGCAGTCTAGCAACAAGTTGCGAGTCTTTATAAGTGGCTTTGTACTATTTTGAATATTTCTATTTTCCTTTCGGATTTTCATAATTAAATTTAAATTAGATTGAAAATATAAAATATACATTAAATGCATACTTAAAATTGAAAATTTGTAGAATTCCTCAAAAGATGAAGCATAACCTTATGACAAGAGCTATATATATATATGTATATATATATATATGTGTGTGTGTGTGTGTATGTATATATATACTGAATGAAAATAAGATGCATATAAAACATTGTGACAAATCGCAAAAATACCAAAAAAAAAGTAAATATTTCTAAAATTTGAACATTTTGTAAAATAAGAGTTCCTGATCAAACCTGCAATGTACAAATTAGTGGAACTGCAATTGGAATACATCATTGGGGAAAAGCATAAAATAGCTTGTTTAAGAGTTCTTTTTTTAATGAATTGATAAAGGAATTTTGTCATAACTTTAATTCTTTCTGCACATAGTTTTTTTTTTACTTTAAAAGAAGCTGCCAAACATTTCAGAGCAAATGTTAAGAAATGCTATTTTCATTTGCATATATTTTCTTACAGCTATATCCATTTATTATCAAATTAAATTTTAGAAATTATTAATTTCTTTATGTTTTTATTTTGTTTAAAATACTATCTTTGAATTATAAAGATGTAATGTTACTAGAGAAAAAACAACTTTTAACCATGCATTAAGTATAAAAGTTAAATAACCACATTTCAAACTAATTTTAACTAACCTGGTTCCGTTGCTTAAATTTCAATTTTAAAAATATGCATAAATCTTTTTTTGTCAAACAATTCTTCTATTTAATTATACTTATTTAGAATTTGAATGAAAAACTATACATTTTTTGCTCTTTCTTTATCGTGAATTATCATTTATGTTGAACCTAAGCAACCTTGGGGATTTTTAAATAAAAGATCCATCTATAAGTGTTTCTTCTTATTCCCATTCTCTGATATAATTTATAAATACACTAATCAGTAACTGTAACATTGAAGAGGAAATTATCATTAAACGGACAATAAAAATAACAACAGATCTCTTTTTTATCACCTCTTCTGCAAATACAAAATATATTTCGATTACACCGATCGTGCTTGGGCTTGACGAAAAAAAAAAAAAATGGTTCGGCAAATATTTATATAAATACAACTAAGTACCCTTTCTTTCTCACCAGCGAAATCATTCATTCATTATTTCTCGGAATAAAAATTTCGGTAATATATTAGTTTCAGCTCGTGTAGTTTTGTTCATATTCAACTAAGCAAAGGCCCTAAAGTAAGAAGCAAATAATTTGATTATATATTAATTTCAAAACAAAATTCTAGAATCAACCTTAATCTTTATTTTAATGATTGAGTTCTGCTTCCTTGATGTTCATATGAAATTAAATGCAGAAACGAACAATTCTCTAAAAGATTTTAAGCAATGATTTCATTTATATTCAAAATAAACGTAAATTAAGGCATCCAACTACGTTAAAAACACTGCTTATAGGCCACAATGGCGAAAAATTATTATTATAATTATTTCTTGTAGTTTAGACTGTTTTCTTTCCAAAACAGTCTTTTTTTTCTAGGAAAAGGAAAGCCTGACTATCCTCCAGGATCACATATTTTTCAGCTAAAATTTGTTTTTAACTTCGATTTTTGCAAAACATTAATTTTCATATAATTTCTCCCCCGTTAACATGATATCTCAAAAACTTATAGAGATATTTACCTAAAATTTTCAGTGTGTGTTTTAATGAGCATGGGCAATGAAACGAAACAAAAGTCTTATTGTGAGTGAAATACTTTTTCATTTATAGCTGTTTTTAGAAAAATTAAGGTGTGAATTTATGGGAAAAATGCATATATATAAAGATATATGTATATTTTTATCCATAAATTCTTTGCGTCTCAAGACCTTTCTTAGATTTCGGTTCATTTCATTCATTATTATATGCTATAATTTGCATACAAAGAAAATAGCATTGCTGCATTACAATTTTATGTAGTTCTAAACCGTTTTAGTTAAACTTCATTAAAATTTACAACACATTTTCCCATTTCTCAAATTATATTGTTTTTTTAAACAACTTTTTTGTATTTATAATGCTTATAATTGTCAATACATCTAAAAAGCATAAATAATTTTTTAAAAATCAAATTTTTCAGAAAAAAAAAATCCTTTAAACGGAGTCGGATACCTTAAAAGAAGAACGAAATTAACCAAAATCCATGAATGGGAATAAAAAACCATTTTCGAAGAATACATATTTGGAAGATATTTATTACGTTATTTATTTTACTAAGCTTTTTAATTATTTCCAGCTATTGGTTTTTGTTGTTTAATTCCTTTCTATGATTCACATTGTTATAGCTAATAGAAATGTTTGCTTAATGCTTACAATTTTGGAGAAAATAATTTCTAATTATATTTCTTGTTAAGTTCTTTTAACTATGAAGAAGTGACAGCGAAAGCATGGTAGAGGAATTTTGAAGCCAAATTGCAATTCGAATTCTTTATTAAATTGTACATCATAGATAACTTGATATCCTCAGTGCGCTTGTTATTACAACTTTCATTAATTCCGCCTTTTGACTTTGAAAGTTCTTTTTTATCGGATACCTTATGTGTAGAAGAGATGAATAACTTTTTAAAATTTAATATCCAAATTTATTAAGAAATATGAATTAATCTTTAGTCTACAAACTAGATTTACTTTTCTGATACAGGCAGTTAGAATGAGTTCGTTTGCATTGTGGCAACACTTGGTTACAATCAAGTAAGAAAATGAAAGGAAACTGACATATTTATAACCTTAAGTGATTAAAATTTATGATTATTACTAAGATTAAAATAATTCGGATTAGATACTGAGCTTCTGTTCTTAATCATATAAAATTATATAATTTGAATAAAAAGCCTGAAAATGCATATGAGTTTTTAAAGGTTAATTCAATTGAATGTATTTTTCCTAAGATAAATTTCAAGTCTTCAGAGAAGAAGTGAAAACAAAAAAAAACTTTAAATATCGACGTAAATATAGATTAAAATTATGCTATGGCGAAACCTGGCACTGAAATAAAACATGCAAGAAATCCAAATTGCAACGACTGTAAACACTCACTGTTTAGAAACTTGCATATTTATTTAAAACACTGCAGCAATTAAGGGGAAAAACAAATATTAGAAATTGCATTATCATTCTCAGGGAAGTACTAGTAGCATTTGAAATTTTACAGATTGTACCCTACAACGCATAGTGCAGAAATTTTACCACACATAGTCTTTCTCCAATAGTAGTAAAATTGGTTTCAATTTATTCTAAAATTTATCCTATTTCAGTCAACTTTCGAAATTTATACAAACATAATTGATACTATAAAAGATGGGTTTCTGAACTTGTATTCCACTGTATTGTAAAAATCAAAGTGTTGTGATAGTGCTCGTTTATTTAATTTAATTTAATCTTTAATATAAACTAAAGTTCCAAGTTTGTTCAACTTGTACATAGGTGATTATAATTAATTTGCGTCCTACAACGCAAACGGATGAACAAAATACAGCGGAATTCGGTACATAAACTATGCATTGGATCGTTTACTGAATTTCGAAAGAAAAAGTTCCAAAATGTTCACCAGAGGGTGTCTTTTACGAAAAAATTTTGAATTTAACACAAAAAGTACCAAAAACGGAATGCAGAAACAATATGAACAATTCCGAATAAGAATTATGAGTAATAAAACGTAAAACCGGGAAAAGCTGGTACGTCTAGGGAAAAAAAAAATGTTGAGTTTGCATACTTGCGAAGAAGAGGTAGCTTTATGCAAAACAGGCAAAAACAAAAGAAACGTTTGCAGCTATTGTCAAGGTTTAAGTCGATGTTTCCTGCTGTAATGATGATGATATCTCGTTGCGACGTTTAATGACTGAAGGGACTCCGTAAGACTTCATTTCTGAAGAATCACAACTGATCAGTTGCGATCTGCTTCTCCACATCGTTCTGGATATGATTAACAATTTCCCCTCTTGCGCAGATCAGTCCTAATATGTTCTTGTTTCATGAAACTGAATTGTTTTTCTTAAGCAGCGTACTGTTATTTTTTTCTTACCTTTTCTTAATATGGATCAATGACATAGTGATCAGAAACTAGTGAATAAATATTAATATTGTTGCTGTATTCTTAAATCTGTTAAAATTAATGTTTTTTCGGAAATATCACCGTCTTTTGGACAATTTGGAACTATATTTTTCAAAGTTATGTGAGTGCATCTTGTGCCGAGTTTATAAAACCAAATTTATTTGCAATCTGTTCATACGTTTGCTTTGGATGATACAGTTTATAAGGGACGTTTAATTAGAACCACTTTGTATATTGATATCCGCCTTCCGTTTATCTAGCAATATAAAGCAAGGATGTAATGGGCTGTGCATTTTGGAACTACGCATTAAATCTTATGTCTTTTAGTTTAATCGTGCGAAATAATGGTGTTATCTCATTGATTTTGAAAATATCAAACTACGTTGAAAATGGAATTTCTAATAATAACTAATAATAAACGTACTTTCAGGTAAATTGCAAATTTATATAATAATAAAAATAAATTTAGTATTATATAAAAATGGAAATATATTCTAAAATAATGAGTAGTGTGAATCATTATTAAATGAATATTACAATTAAATAATTATAAAAACTTCTTATATATATAGGTTTTACGAATGTAGACCTGCTAAACATCGTTTAAATCAGTACTAAACAGTTCTACCAAATTTAAACTGAAAATTGACAAAACCTATTTAACATCATTCTAATCTATAATAACCTATTTAGTAAATTTAAACCTTAGATTTTAAAACAATATGAAATAATCACAGTAATTACTTTTTATTATTGAAATTATAAGTATAACTTTTTAAAGCAGTTTTTCTATTTACATTTTTAATTACAAGAGAATTGAGATTGCGTAGTGTTCATTTAAGAAAGAGTATCAGGTTAAAAGGATTAAATTTTTCTGCTGAACAAAAAAAAAAATAATAACAACTGAAAAATACTTACAATTTAAATTTGATTTTAAAATAACTAGTTTAGTAATGCACAAAAATGAAACTTTTTTTTTCAGTTTTATAAAATTGATTATGGGATTATATGAACGTAAAATATGTGCCGAAAATTATAACGATATAAGGAATTTTCAAGAATAGTTGAAAATATACTCTATTTCAAATAACTGTACCAAAGAACTATATGTATTGGTATTTTAATTTTGATAGTTATTCACGAAATTGATCATGGTAGTTATAAGTCTGCAGTGAATTAATTAAAAATTTTCAAGAATTGAACTGTCAAATCTTTCTTTCTAAATAGTATACGAATGGACGAAATGTCAGAGTAGTTGACCAATCATTTTTAGGGCTTGGTTTGGTTTGGTTTGGTTTAGTTATATTAACGTCCCGTTTAAAGCAACACGAGGGCTATTTTGGGACGGACCTCGTTAGTTTGAGCCAAGATCAGATGACGAGGACGACACCTGAACTGGCACCCCCCTCTCCACACCACACCACACCAGCGGGAGGACGTTTGGCCTGACAGATGTAACGTGCAAGAGACCCCTTTACACGACGGTTCTTCGGTGGAATCGTCATTTTTAGCGCATTAAAGTAACAGAGCTTAAATATAGTTTATTAAAATCATGTATAGTGTAGTAAAGCCCAATCAATTTCTAAATATTAATAACAATCTTGAAGAAATATAATTTTGATTGCAAAGTAAGATATGATGATAAACCTTGAAATAATATACTGTTTACAAAAAATCATTGTAATCTTGTCGCAACGTTTTCTCCGACAACTATCGTAACCGCAGTAACCTTTGTTAGTAACTAAGTCAAATTTAACTATTAAAATGGTTTCATATATAGAAAATGCCTGAAATAATATTAATTTTTCAATTCCTACAATTAGTTCCTACTGTGTATATATTTATATATCTTGTTCAAATTTTCTATCGTTAATAAAATATTTACATTCATTCATTCAAGTTAAAATGCATTTTTAAACTTTTAGTGAATGACACTTGTGTTAATACAGTTTTTTCCAAATATTAATTCATTAATTAAATTTAATTGATTTTTAATACTTTAAATAGAGTTTTAGTATTTTGTAATGGAAATTGAAATCAACAGGCAGTATCCAAGCGGTAAAATACTATAATTTTAGTATTTTTCGATTGACGGTAAAGAATACAACTCTTGCGAAAATCTATAATTTTTTTGATATTTAATAATTTTTTGATAATTTATTGATAGAAATTAACTTCAATAAAAAATGTCTTTGTTGCCGTAAGTTGGAATGGGAATTAAAATATTTATTGTATTACTTGTTATTCCCTAGTTCCAGCAGGTATTCTTTCAGTAATCTATTTCAGTCAAAAAACCCAGAAGATTATATATATGAGCAAAAACAACCTCTGAATTTAGGATAAAAATTAGCAATAATTAAAGTACGACGACCTCATCTTTTAAATCTTCCTAGCTGATGTCAATTTAAGTTTGTAAATTAAAAATTCCTAACTTTCACTGATAAAATATTATTCATTATTATCTTATATTTACTTCTTTCATTTATTTACAAAAAAATCATGCAGCCCTATTAATACTACTTCATCAATTTATAACACCCCCTGTCAGTAATGAGATTTCCTAATTCAATTTTTACTGACATTCTTTGTTTAGTTACTTTAGTTACACTTATTAGACACAATCCGATTTAATTACATTATCGGCAATTGTTATAAGTACCTTAGCTGAGCCGTTCAGAATCCACCGGAATGCCCAACATTGAAACAAAAGCTTTGATGCGTTACCATTTTTATTTTGCCCAGAGAGTCTGAATTACTGCAATTATTGAGTTACATTTACTATCCCAATGAAGTATCAATCACCCTTTATATTGTAGCCATTATTTTAGCGGTGTACTTGTTATTTTCAGACAATTTATTGGTGCGATATTTTAGAATAATGACGGAAAAGTGGTTCCTGTCATTAACTGTTTTTGATACGCACGGTTAGTTATGCAGGTTTATGTGACCAAATATTAAATAATTATTTAATCTCCCCCAAAAGTGCATTGCCTTTAGATTTGAATCCAAAAAATATAAATGGATAATTTACATTGAAATCTAAAGGCAATTACATAAATGTGGAAAGTATTTAAATTTTTTATACAGCTCATATTTTTTTTTAAACTGGGTATACATTTATTGAAACATCCAGGTATTTCTAAAGAAAGAAAACGAGCTTGGTATTATCTTTAACAAATAATAGAAAATTCACAAAATATTCTATAACAATTTTGATATAATTATGCAATTTTTCTTATTCCGCTTTTTTATTAGTCATAATGAATCATAGCATGAGTTATTACCAATTCTTATTTTTTAAGTAAAAATTATTAAAAAAAAATATATTGTTACTGTCAAAAACTTTGAACTCAAGATTTTGTAATTCAATCTTCAGGTTGCAGGTACCTTCGAGTTAGCAAAAAATGGCATTTCTCTGTCTATCTGTCAAAATGTAAATTAAAAAACTAGTGGGAAAAAATTTGGTTTATGGAGTTTCAAGTAACTTCTATCAACCTTTGATGTCTCAGATAGATAGGTATTTAAAGTTTGGTACAAAGATTTTACATCGAAATTATAAATACATATAGAATTTTGGATCTAATTCATATAAATGGCTGTTTCACAACCTGTACTTCCGAATGCATGCAAATGTAAGGACAGTGAAATATGGTATATTTCCTTATAATTGCAACTATAACTTTTTTGTCACATTTTGTTGCCATTTGGGCAGCAAAAATAGTTGCGACCATAAATATTCTCGTAATGCAAAAAATTGTTAGGTACATGCAAAAGCTCCACAATTTTCAGCTTTTCTTTATGCAATATAAGGAATCAGCTGCCTCTTCCAAGATCCACAATTTTATCCGGAGGAAAGATTGTTAAGAGTTTTGTTGGAGAACATGCAGAAGTATTAAGAGATCATCATTCCTACAGCTTTTATACTATCTTCACTGGACTATGTGTTACTAGTTTAATAATTTTCTGAAATGAATAAATTCTCTTTTCTGATATATATAATTTGTCTAAATGTGTGATAAAATCCTTTTCACATGTAAATCATCTTTTCTCTGCAAATTTTGCTCATAGAAACGTGGAAATTTTTAGGTATGTTTAAGATATTTTCAATAAAAACAATTTATACCTTGACGCTGTGTGAATTTTCTGGTTACTCTATATAAATGAATAAAATATCACTGAATAAGAATATCTGCATACGTTAACACAGGTTTTAAGTGTCTAAGATTTTTAACAAATTTCATATATGTTTCATGAACGGAAATTAAATATTGTGCAGCAACCGTCAGTTTATGAAACAACGTTAAAAGCATTTAAGTTAACCCATTAAAAAATGTTTGAGTTATAATTTTTATTTTGTGATTGATTTAGCATAATAATTCTAGTGAAGTAATTTAATTCATTGTAGAAAAATATGTAGCAATTGAAAATAATATTAATAAGTTAAAAATAAAAATTGAAAAGTATTAAAACCAAAAAAATGTAGTATTTTCCCTTACTCCGAAAGTTTTATTTATTTGAAATACTTGAACAAATAATGTTCACAACTTTTAGCAGTTTCAAGGAATAATCTGCCATCATTATGCTCGCCTTTCTATGTAAGTTTTCATAAAAATATTGCAACTGATCGTTAAGAAAATCGCGAAGATTTTCAGGCCTAAATTTAATACTATAATACGAGGAATGGTTGCCAAGTCGAAAATCGCCCCAGAATTAATAAACTCCGGTAAACTTGGGGGGCTGGGGTTTTTGGCCACGAGGAATTGATTGGCGCCAGTTTTGAAGCGCTACGGTCCAGCAGTTCGGAGTTACAGATAGGATATTTTCAAACTTTATTAGTTCGCCATAATGGCTACTTAAATTTTCAAGCGGTAACATGCTGTCATCTATAGCCAATATGATGAACTAATAAAGTTTTATGTTTATGCTGTTATAGGTTTATAATATGTTTTTTATGTATATATATATGTTTGGTTTTTCTAAATAAATTTGTCAAAAATATTGAACTTCAACACACTTCAATCTTTTCCTTTACTTTACCTTTGTATAGAATAGTTCCCTTTCCAAACTCTAACTTTGTTTAGAATAGTTTACAATGGTGCACTTTAACCGGTTATCTTTTCACCGATGGTTTCACAAATTTTCTTATGTCATGTATTGTTTTGATAAATCACAATTGAAAATTTAAATCTTCGAGTTAGCTTCGATACCTGTTTTCTCCGAGCGGAGCTCGGTCACCCGCTGGTTTTATTTAAATGAATTTATATTCGTACTCTAGATTATAATATCTTATTATGTTATACATGGTGTGTAGCAAATAAGTATATGCTTCATCCCTATGATTGTCTAGAAAGTTCTTTGTAAAAATAAAAAATAAGAACCCCGCCTCTGCTCGCTCTGCTTTTTTCAGGGAATTTATAAAAGTCTGATATTTTACAAACTATCTGATCTTTGATCAATCAGAAATTTCAGTTTCACTCTGTTACTTCTTTTTATGCATAAACGAAAAGATAATATTTTAAACGTTCAAATATTTGAGCTCGAGATTTTGAAATATCATTATGTTTCTGACTATCTGAATCCGGAAAGCACATTTTTGAAGTTTATCTGTTTGTTGACAGAAAGATTCAAAAACTCTTCCATCAAGATAGATGAAAATATATTTATGCATTATCACACCAAAGTTGTAGATTTCAATCAAATTTTGAAGAAATTTCATTCAGAAAAATTTTACCTGTATGGCTTTGCATAATAGTTATGAATATTATTATAGTATAGATTTATTATGGAGAGATAGTTGTGAAAAAAAGAAAGGAAAGAAAATCTGGTACACAGATTTAGCCCTTCAAATGGAGATTAAGATTTGAAAAAACAAAATCCTATGAGTCTTGACCGACTGTCCGTCATTAATTTCGTTGTTCCTTACTAGTCATTTGCTTATTAATGCTAACAATTAATCCCCGAAAATCACATACTGGATTCACTATAAATGCTATATTCCCCCAAAAACTCTATATTTTGCAATTTATTGTTCACCAATGTTAAACAAATTATTCACTAGTTCTCCCAAGGTCCCTATTTTAATACTTGGTGATGATAGTCCATTTATTAGAAAGTATGCGAGAACATTTTAAGGATACCCCTGCATCTCATTTTATACTTTTTGAAACAATATTTATCCTATACAGGCAAGTAAGAGGTATCTTGATGAACATTTTTTCACCAACAACTTAATTACCTCAACCATATATGCATCCAGAAACAGGATGATTTTTTTCTTGCTTAGTTGGATTTTCAGATATATTTCTTTAATCAACTAGTATGTTCTTTCCCGTGAGTCAGCTCTTTTCTTAACCTATTTTTATATTTGTCTATGTTATTCTAAAGCAATAAAATAAGTATAGGATTGGTTCCTATTTCTTTGCTTACTATCGAGAAAGTAAACTATTTTTATGGCTGTACAAGTTATCCAAGGGTTTTTGTGAAATTTATCCTTCTGCATGAAATTATCCATTCTTATCATGTAAGTTATGACATCCTTCTTTTATTCTATTCTTCACCTCCTTTATTAGCAACTTATATGAAGCATTTTTTAGACAAATAATTTCTTTAAAATTTGAATATTTCATAATTTATCTGAACAGTAATTAAAGAAAAAGTCCATAGTGGGAACCCCTAATCCTGGTAGTCATTCTGTGTAATGCAATGGAACTACGCTAAAAATTTACGTTTTGAGAAAGAAAGAATGATTATTTTCCGCAACTTATTAAATATTGTGGTATAAATAGATACACATTCTGTGGTATTTATGAATTTAAATAGCCTTTACACAGTTAATTAATGCCTATTTAATGGATTTAATTATTATTGCAAGAAATTAATAAATGTCTATTAATTGCAAGTCGTTAGTAAAAATACCTTTATCACATTTATATTCACTTATTCATTTTTCAATCGAAAGTCTACATTTGAAATTTTTTGAAAAGTTAAAAAAAATTAGTTACAATAATCTGCCATATATTATTAAAATACGAGAAAATATTTTTTTCTTATTATGAATCATTTTGATTAATTTTAACATTACATTTTTAAAGATTAAAAATAAAAAAGTTGGTAGTGAATTTTTATGTAAAAAAACATTAAAAATATCAAATATTTTTTTCGAAACCCCTAATAAGAAGTTTAAGCTATCAGCAAGTCTCTATATTTAAAAACATATATATTACATATATATTATTAGACAACAAAATAAAAAGATATGTTTTTAAGCAGTTTATTGTTATTTGTTAGAAATTATTATTCTATTCCTTTTGATTAACTTGATTTTGCTGAATGTACAAGATAAAACTTCATTCAGAAAAATATATTTAAATGTTAAAAACAAAAAACTATATCAATTAGTGTAATTGCGTATTTTTTTTTAACTTGGGGAAGAATTCCCTATCAATAAAAAGTATTTTACATGTATTTATAGACCAATCAAGGTTTTTCTTTCACTAAATAATTTTCAGAAGAAAATACAAGGATTTTTTTATTAATAATATATTAATTGGTAATTACAGAAAAAAATTATCTCTATCTGAATAAATTTAGATTTTAATTCAATTACTTTCACGAGGTGATTAATAAATGTTCCAACATTTTTCATAACTCCATTTGAAGTAAATAAATAAATGCAGATTGAAATAAAACATATTTTTGAATAATATTCTCTTAGATGATATTTTAAAAAAAAATCACAAGTGCAAAAAAATATTTGTGGCGAATAATTTCATAATTGATAAGCATATTTACATCCTAATAGCAAACATTTTCATTTTTTAAAATTTATCCATATAATTTAATTTTATGTACTTTTGGAAATTAGGCAATTTCTATAAAATGCAAAAAAAAAAATGCTTTTTTACTTTTTTCTCGAGATATAGAATACAATTGCAAACTAGCTTAATGAGAATCAAGATCTCAAAAGAACTCATTACAATAATAATTGACAGTTTCAAAAATAGAAATGACAAAACCTTTATCTCTTAAAAAATCTTAATTTATTAGACACCCAGAAAAAAATTAATAAAATATTTTAATCGATTGATATTTTTCTTGAATAATTTGCATATTCAATTTTAGTAGTAAACAGAAGGATGATGATTTTTGCTGAATCATAAGCTTTTGCTTATGATATTGAGTGTTTCCCATTCTTAAATTCATGAATTAAATTTGTAACTCTGAAACGAAAAATACTATTCATTTTTTAATTCATCATACATTTAGAATATATTTGAATTTTAGAATTTAAAAAGTAATTCGATTCCATTTTTATTTATTTATAATTGCAAAAATATAATTAATAATATTACTAATTCTATTTATAGAATTATATATATATATATAGATAGATAGATAGATAAATAAAGGAAATGGTCATAAAGATTATTTCTTATTAAAATATAAGGCAATTAGAAAGATGTCTTTAATATTACTATTGAATTTGAATTTCCCTGTTGCAAATTTTATATGTTAATAAAAAATTTAACACCAAAATAAAATACTTGTTCTCAATTGAGACATTTCCCATATATCATGCATTTCTCAAAACAGAAATAATTGGTACACTGTGAGTATAAATATCACTTAAATATGCCATACTTATGTGTAACTGCAATGTGTTTTCGAATTTATTCGGAAACGTTAACCGAATTATTTTTAATGCACAAATTTGGAACAGAAAGCATCTTATAAAACAAAAGGAGCAAAAAAAAAAAAAAAAAACCTCGAAAATAACAGTGTGTTAAATAGCATTTCAACATCTCAACTTTTCAAAATATTTTTTTTTCTATCTTAACATTGTGATCTCATGAAATTTTACTATGATTTAAAAATGTATCTGATCTGATTCTTACAAAATAATAAAGTTAATAAATTGTTTAAATTTAAACAATGATAATATATTTTCCCTAACTGCTTTTCAAATATATTATGGCCCAGATAAATTTAATATTGTCTTGAAAATATTTAAATGCATCCTTGTTATAAATATAATTTTAGATTAATTTTTTGAGTTTTCTTTCTTTTAGATATTTATAGATCGACATTAAATAATCGTTAGCTTACAACCATTTCATGATTGTCGAAGATAATACGTGCAATATGATTCTGATGTGCTGATTTTCTGAAGTGCCATATAATTAGTTATAAATATTCGTCATAAAGTCTAACAAACTCGATAACCGATACATACGTTTTTTATTCACAAAAGAACAAGGAAACAAAAATAACAAAACACAACATAAAAAGCACAAATACCCTTCTTCCAAAAATCCATAAAATATCAGAGACAGAAAATCACTTACAATACAACACCAGTAGTACTAAAGTAATCATAGTGAAAGTAGAGATAATATTTCAAAAATAATATATCTGTCTTTATATATTCCGTGAAAACGTAAGAAAGTTTTGAATTTTGAATCCTAAATGAAATATCGGCGTTTTTTATGCTTTATATAAATGCTTCATTTTACCTTAGCGTCACCAAATTCATCTTCATTCATCTTCAAGAGAGCATTGGTTCGTCTTCCCATTTGTGTAAATTAAAATATCTAGAAATGACTCTTCCAAACTAAGAGCTTCAGTTCAAGGGAAAAATATTATATATTTTTAATACTTCACATGTTTAACAATCAAAAGCATACTTAAAAGTTAAAAAATAAATAAATAATAGTATATATTAGCTAACCAATTGCAAGATTGAAATACAATCTCACCTAAATGTCATTTAGAATGAAAGAACTTTTCTGTTTCTGTACAAAGTTTTTACATGCACTAAAAATATTTAAAGTCACCTTATAATTCATGCTTCAAAGGGAATGCCAATTCTAATACATTGTTTAAGAATAAAATTTTCATTTTTTTTTTTGTTAGAGAAAAAGTTTTGTTCTCAACTGGGATATATTTAATTTTTTCTCTTGTAAGGATATAATATGGCCAACGAAAATGTTTCTGTTACAAAGTTAATAAAAGTAAAATGTGACAGAATTTGAAACAAGTTTCCAAACTGTTCAAAATAAGATTATTAAGATTTCAAATGAAAGGTCATTACTATTTCATATACATTTTTTTATTTAAAAGGATTTCCTTTTATGAATATAATGGATAAAACATTTTGACGAACTATTTGAAGCAAACATGACTAAGGAGTTAGAGTGCAAATATTTTTATTAAAAATTCAAATAAAGTAACAGAAAGCAGATACTATAAAATTATATGGAGCAGTTGCTTTCTTTCAAAGAAATAAGAAAACGTTGAATAAGTTACATTTTAAAAATAATAAATGGACTGAAGATATAATTATTAAACTAACATTTCCTTGAATAATGTCATAATTGACTGAAAAAATCAAATTTCAAAAAAATTTGTCCAAGTTGCCTTGTTCATTGTTGGTTATCATTTAAAATGTAATACCCTAAATATTAATTTGATTTCCAATGCAAAAAATTAATCAGTTGTGATTTAAGAAAGGTTTTTAAATCATAAATTTAAATAAACCAATTTAAATTTTTATTGTGTTATCAAAAAAAAATTCTTTGTTTTTTACTCTTTTGATTGTATCAAATCATAAAGCGTTGTATCAAATCATAAAGGTTTTGGAAAATGCATGAAATCTGAATAACAATAAAATTTTATTGTTAATTGTTAAATTTGCACTGAATTTGATTGTTATTATTTGACAGAATGGAGGATTTACAAAATATCATGGTGAACTAATTCCTTGACCGGAGTAGAATAGTATGATGATAGAAAATAAAATATCGTTTGGAATGTATCTTGAATAAGATATTTCATATCAGTTGAGCTAAATCATGATAATGATTCTTATAATTATTTTCATTTTGCAAGATTAATTATTTTTTTAAAGCAAGTCATAAAATTTCGGCAGTATTTAAAAAACCCTCCTCTGAAATAATCCTACAAAAATATTAATTAAATGTTTATTAGAAGATACAATTACAATTAAGTTATAACTAAGATTTGTTTTAGTTTTCACTGTTTTCGTCTATTTTATGACTCCGTTTCCACTGATTAACTTTTAGTCCAAAGTTTTCTTCTAATTTTTCATCCCCAAATTTTTAAGTAAATGAAGACAATTGTTTCAACCTAAGAAGAACTTATTTGCATGGAGATATTCTATAAGTTACTTTAAAACTAGTTTCTGGGATGTAAGATTTCCATAACGATTCAAAATCTTTGACAAATTTATTGAAAAGTATATCGATTTTTTCATAATATTTAATAAAAAATCTCCAATTTTGATAATATGTTATTTTTAGCTAAACATATGATACTTGCAGAAATAAACAATTGTATATGCATATCACATGGAAAAAAGCTGTAATGTTTTTTTTTGAGGAAAATATGAAACTTTTTTTACATTCAGAACACACTGAAAAACATACTATTTTTTATCTTTGGAATAATTTTAAATGAGTGAGACATACTATGTGATATAATTGGAGTGGGATTTTTCTTGCAAAAGGAGCAAACTCTGATCTATTTCTCATCAGCTCTTATAGTGTAACAGTATTTCATGGAAGATTTCAGCATTCGTATTTACTTTCATATCTAAAATATAATGTTATGTCTCAAATTTTGCTCTTTAGTATTTGATTCTGAATGCTGAGCAGCTTATTTTATCATTTGAATGATGTTTGAGAAAGTAAGAAAAAATAGGAGATATTTCTGAAATTTCTACAAGGTTCGAGTATAATAACAAGTGAAACATTAAAACAATAATCCAAGGATTGTAAAACATTCGTGATCGCTTAACGTTTAACATGAACGGGGAAACATTATATCGAATAATGATATCATTACACTAATATTTCTGGGAACATGAATGTCTTACAAACATTTGGTTATAAATATTTTAAGACATGATTGATACTAATGGGGACTGAGGAAAAATGGAATAAGACAACATTTATAGATCAAAGCAAACTTCCAGTTTCCTTCCTTCATTTAAACTTTACATCTTATTTTAACCTTACATTTTACTTACTACTTTATTTCTTAAATAGCAATAATCATATTTCTTAAATGGAATACCGATTAAAATCATTAATTTGAAGCTTGCTAAAAGTATTTTTTTATTACACAGCTATTTGTTTAGTCATGCAATAATGAAGAACTTATATGTGTGACAAATTAGACTAATTTTATCTATGTTTGGTTAAATATATTAAAACTGTTTTAATGAATAACTTTTAAACTTTTAGCATAAAGTTTTAAATCTATAAATTTGAAGGAAATCAAAAAGTTTTTTTTTTGACATAGGTTATAACCACAATATATTTTCTGGATTATTAAAGAAATATTTGGCTATGTTTAGACAGTCTATTTGTGAAATCATTATTTAAAATAACTTTTGTCTGTAATTCTTATTGAATACCAATAAAGCTTTGGAAAACGGAATTACATTTTTATTTTAATCAAATAAAGAAAAAATTGTATAAAAATTTGTTGGCAATTTTTTTTGTTCTTTATTTACAGAGGTTTGAAAAGATCAAACTTTCAAATGAAGTAAAAATATTTAAATATTAACAGAAAGTTCCATGATATATAGTACTTTGATATGAATTGCAATGAAAATTGAATCGTTACCATTTAGTATACTAACTTCACTTAAATTTAAATTTTAAGCGGAAGCAGACATCTTGTATAGTTTCTTGAGTGAATATATTTAAAGTTGGTTTCATCTATTAAGGCCATCTTTCACATTTAAACAAGTTAGTACGGACTACAATTAGTTAATGTAAAATCTAAGACATCATTTTAAACTTTTATTTTATAAAATTGAATTTTATTTAGTTATGGAGATCACAAATATTTGATCAATAATCCTGACAACTTTTTAATAGGCATAATAATAATAATAGTAATAACAATATAATTACATTTTTCTAATGTCAAATTTGTCGAAATATCGTATTTTCTCATCATTGCTTATTACTATATACTCGAATACAGAATGCATACACAAAATATGTAATAAGAATTAACAAATTTTGAATTATGTTTCATTGCTAAGAATATATTATTATATATCATTTCTGTCGGCTGCTTAGTTACTCTAATTTGCTTCACGTTTAAAATCATATTTAATCATTAAAATCATAACACATTTACTTGAGGAAAAATGATTTGACCTTAACGGTCTAATATCATTAACAAAACTAATGATTGAAAGTGAACAATGATTTTTTATGTTGTCAAGTAAACAAAGAATCGGGATAGTAAAGATCATGTTTGAATTGTCGTTTCTTCAAATTTTCCTTTTGTCTGAATTATAATTTTTTTCTCAAAGTTATTGATATATTGAAATAAATCGTCATTTTCGCAAATCAATTTTAATTTTTGTGATTTTAACCTGGCAAACTCTTTTGTAATTTCAAGAAAAATGTGATTTTAACCTTTTAATTCAAAGAAAAAAAATTAAATAAATAAATAATAAGTACTAGATGCAGTTAATTATCAAGAATATATTCGAAAACATAAAAAAATATACGTCTCAAAGTTTTTACATATAGAAATATACATTCATTTCCTGTATTTTTTCTTTATTTTGCAATAGTTAAATGAAATTACAATGATTTTACTCAAATGAATACATTATTTGTTTCTTAAAAAAGCTGTAAACCTAAAATATAATAAGACTTGCATCAAAATAACTATGTAAATTTGGATCTCTTTTATAAATGTTACTGATAAAAATCTAATTTGGAGGAATTTAAGTAATGCAAAACAAAGTAGCTGGTAAAACCATATATAGAAGATATTTTCCTTAATTAATAATAAAAAGCAAATATTGAACAATATAATTATAAAAAGAATATGGGAATTTTTCCAAAGTTTCATCGTTCAGTAGACGGGAAAATGTATGGAAATTAAAGACAAAGGATTCAGTTTTATGACTGTTTGACTAGTTTTTAAAAATTCTATAAGAAGATATGTGTAAGAGCAATGAAACATTGAGTCGGAGAAATAAACTTTGAAAATAAAACTTATGTTCAAAGTAATCACGATCTCATATTCTGTAAGATCGAGATCCAGTTTTCTACATTTAATGGAAAATAATTTCAAAATGTCGGAAAAAGGAAATAAGTTTCAGGTGACATTATATTTTGTATTTTAAATTAGATATATAAATATTTTTAATGTAAAGTTGCCTCCTATAAAATTTATAAAATTAATAATAGTTTACACTGTGTTCAGATCTTTAACAAATAATATATGAATTATTTGTTTACTATTTATTTTGACATTATAAGTCACGTGGGAGTTTTCTCGAATTTCTAAAATCAATGTTCCCATTATAATACAATTTTCCTTAGTCTCTTAATATCTATAATCACTGCTTTTATAGCGCTAATGTCATAACGTTGCAATGATAAATTTTCTTTGAAGATATGCTCCATCTTTACTTTATACTGAGCTTTTTGAATATCATTTAATAATATTACTATATTTGATTACTTCAGTATACAATGTAAACAATTTTAAATGTGTTTTATTAAGCACTACTAATACTTCACTTTTAATGCTGCAACGAAATTGTTGACGTGGTTTATACTGTTTTGTTTCCATTGCATTCAATGAATTCTATTTTACTTGACTGCAAAAAATACATTATTTATCAATGAAAATGACAGGTATTTGTTAAAAAATATGTTTGCCTTCTCTATTTTATAATTTATACTTCTTTGTAAAGTTTATAATATGAAAAAAAAACATGTCAATAAGACATATTTAGTGCATAAAAAAATCGAATGAAGACTGTATTATAATCGAGGAGCCTGGAATTAAAATTATAAATTTATTTCTGAAGATTGAAAATGAACAGAGCATGACTATAGAACTCCCATATTTTATTGAAACTAAATTTATTTCATTGTAACTAACTAAATGTCTTCATATTACAATATTTAAGGAGGAATAATTTTGAATATTCCAAAAATAGGAATAATTTTTATAAAAATATAACGATAATTTAATGGATATACATTACTGAATAAAATTTAAAGAATAAAAAAAGCCACTTGCCTGTTTAAGAAAATGAGTAATTAATAAAACCCCACATGAATAATATTTATATAGGGAAAGCTTTTACAATTTAATCAATTTCAGGAATATAAAAAGCGTCATCTTTCTTTCATACAGAAAAATTAAACTGAACATAAGCGAAATAACAGTGTAAATAATTTATTTCGTTTATCTTCTTTTTTTATGGAATTATAATAATTTAAATCTCAGATGTGTATTTAAGAGCAAACATAATGTACACAATTTAAGTTTTACACTTTTAAGTTCTTTATTAAATATTATGTTAGTATTTCAATAAATTTACTAAATTGTTTCTTTTTTACAATGAAAATTTAGAAGCGAAAATGGAAAAAAATTCTTTGTTCGAAATCAAATTACACAGAATAGCTGGAAATGCTTTTTATTCATGTTTTTATAGTTTTATTTTCAATTGGAGTAAATAAATGTTTTTTCAGTGTTCGCATTTCTAGAAGCAGCTTTAAAATGTGTTTAAGAGATTTATATTTTTGTTTTAACAAATGCAGCTGCAGCCATTTATAAACAAAACGGGATAAATAATTTAATTATATTTTTAAATAAGAAAAGGATTGTTTGAAGCAAAATAAAATCAGATAATATTATCGCAAAATACGTTAGATAATTAGAGTATAAAAATAATTTTCATTTCATGGATGTAAATTTAATTTGTAGCATTAAATAAAGACCATTAAAATATTTTTATGTAGGTGGTTACAAAGACATTCATTTGACTCGTTTTAATATGAATAATAAAATAATTTTGAAGCCTAATTTTTTTTTAATTGCTACATTCCTTAAGTTATAAATATTTGTGTGCTCTTCTTGGATTGATCAAAATATTTTCTTTAATTAATATTTTTTATACTCAGTTGAGAAATTGTACTTTTTTAATTGTAACAATATAAATGTAACAAAAAAATGCAATTAGGTAACAAAAAATACAATTAATTTTTAATACAATTTGTAATTTATTTTTTATTTTTTGTTTTCCTTCATGCATTTTACTAAATATATCTAACCAAAATGTCTAATAATAATTTTTATATTATAGTGATGAGTATATTACTATGAGAATATTTTTATAAAGTTGTTTGAATAACTATAAAGGGGCAGTCAAATGAAAATGATTCAGAATATATAACGAACAGGGCATATGATGATACAGATGGTAACATAGGTAGATTTGTGCCTAGCAGCTTGGTCTATTGAGATTTGTGAAAGAAAAACGAGGATGTTCACCTTAGAGCCATTTGTCTATTAGACATGTTCGAAGTGAGTGCGTCCGACATTTCTATGGAGACCAGGAAATAGAAACAGCTAGTAGTTCGTTTTTTAAAAATGTAAATGGAATGACGGGAAGTGAATTTCATCCTAAAATATTTGCTGTGCATGACTAATGTATAGGGCATTTGTTTGAATGGAATAAACATTATCAAGGAGATCGGATGCCATATAGAGACAATAATTGCCTTTATCCTGTTATTACTCCTTCAGTCAATGTGGTGGCTACTGTCGTCCGAAAAAAATGAGAGTGGAAGATATTTGGCTTATGTTGGACGGCATAATTCATAGATTCATTACAATATGGCATAATTCTGTTGCAGAATAATTTTCGGCGCTATATTGTTAAGATACGACAGAAACTTCTCTAGGAAACCCGTATGCATCCTTCATTCAATCCAGATGACTTGTTATAAGATTCCTATATTTTTGGAACTCTGAAAAGACATTCAGGGCCGTTGAAGAGGTTCACGCATGAGTGCAATTGTTTCTCTGTATATAACTATAGCATTTTTTTCTATGTAAGCGTTGACATTTTGTCTGACAGTAAAATGATTGTTTGTAATTACTTTTGAAATAATGAACAGTTTTCTATGTTTATTCTATCTGATTCGTCTTAATTATAATGACTCTTATAGTTATTTAGAAATAGTTCAATTATTAGAAAAATCCTTCAGTGTTATGTTTGTATCTAAATTTATAATTATAATCAATTACAATTTTTAGAACAGTTAAGAGCATAAATATTCTGAATTATGAAATGTTTTAAATATAAACGACTTCTTTATTTTAAATGTTAATTATTTGTTTATGTGAAGAGTAAGGCAGTTAATAAAACCTTATAAATTCTTAGTTTTGATTGCACCAGTTTCTCATTTCGTTTTCTTATTTTTGCAAATGGGGAGAGGGGAACGGCAACAATCAGGGATAAGCAATAATAGTTAATTTTAAGGTAAAACTGCTGACTAATACTTGCTGATGGTCTGATTTTAGTTGATTTATTAGAATAATATATTGCTTTAAATATATTGGATAAATCATGTTTCAATATAAACCAAATTTTCTCATATATATTGAAACCTGTCCCATGTGATCTGAACTTTCACAAAATCAACGATAGCAGATTTTGCATACTCTTGACCTGAAGAGAAATCAATTTTCCAGTCTTAAAAGTCAATACTCACATCACCAGATACTGCATTCAGTAATGACGGGTGATGCATTGTACTTTAACTGCTTTACCTTCAAATTATTCATTAAATAGGATTTGTATTTCCTTTTATGAACTGGAGGGAATGCTCTTGAAGTTACATAAACTTTTCTAAAAATTTCTTTAGAAAAATAAACATTTTACATGAAAGAAGTATTAAGCTAAGAGGATTATCTATCTATTAAAACACATCCGTTAAACGATAATGCTCTAATAATATCAATATTTGATCAAATTTGATATATTAATATCCAAAACATGAATAATTTTAATGCATTTTTTAAAAACTTAAATTATTTATCGTATGAAGTATTTCCGTGTTTCTCCACATTTTGTGGATTTTTTATTTATTTAGTTTATTATTTCTAAGATAATTTATTACTTAGAATGTCTTTTCATGTGTTTGGATTAGTTTTATAAAAAGAGTCATCTTTTATTATTATGTATTATCTTTAATTTTCTAGTACTTTTCTTCTATCATCTTTTTTATAAAATTCTGTATTCATTTTCCTTAACTTTTATCATCTAAAATATTTCGAAGAATATCATTGATGGTCCCCCCCCCCCTTCATGCTAAATTAATTTTTTGAATACTCAGTGATTTGTTGCCTACATTTAATCAAAAGTTTTGAAGCATGTGTAAGATAGCGACATTTATTGCCCCAAGAGTTTAATTTTTTGTATGAATATGCACGGGGGCCATTAATTTAAAAACATAATACGACGTTATCTAAGAGGAAGTAATATCGTCCTGAAATAATACTTATCTATATCTATACTTATAATAAAGCAATGTGTGTTGGCGCTCTACAGGTCAGACCGTTGGACCTACAGCTACCAAATTTGGTACATGTATACCTTGGAGGTCGGGAATGTGAACCTCGGAGCCCTTTTTTCGAATTTTTAATTGGAATTTGAATTAATTAAAATGTAAGCGAAATTTCGACGTTTTTCCGTTATAACTTCCGAAAATATTATTGCACAAACATGATTTTATATCAATTTAAAGATACAAAAATTAGCTTTCTAACGGTATCAGTTTTTTTAATTTATAACGTAAGCTTCTATTTTTAACGAATTTTTAAAGAAATATTTTAACCATGTTTTTATCACGTGGCGGGATAAAATAAAAGAATGCCGGAAGTTAGAATAAAAAAAAACTATCATCGCAAAATAAATCTAAAGAAATTCAACTTTTAATACGTGACTGGATAAAATAAAAGAAATATAAAATGTGATATTTTCTAAAAAAATAAATGCAAGGCAAAGGATTCTATGATCGTTTGCAATATTTAAATGATTAATTCAATAAATCTTCTTTATTTACGGTAAACCTGATTGAATTTAGTTAGCATATGCATTGAAATCCCGACCTAATGGCATATTTCTATATCGTTTGCAACATCTGTATCATTAATTCAATTTTTTTTCCCTTTTTCGCTTTCTTTGAAAAAACATATTTTATACTTTGGCAACATCACCGAAAAAAAAATTTAATATTTTGGAAGCATAACCGATAATTAAAACTGACTGATTTATAAAATTAAAGAATATTATTAGGAAAACGTGTTCTTTTAGAACTTTCCGTCCATCATCTTAAAGAAAATATTAATTTCAGGCCAATCAATGCCCGGAATTACTTCAAGTCTAATGAATATGTGATTTAATTGAAAATTTTAGAACGCATTACTCATGGCGAACCAGCTGGTCGCCAAAGGCGGCTAGTTAAAATATACAAACAATAATTTCATTCACATTTTTCAGAGCAACTTATGTGGAAGATGTGCTGATAAGAAATTAAGAATTCACTTGATAATTCTATATTTATTCTGAACACAAAATAACTTGTTGCAAGTATAAAGGTTAAGTTCAAAATTATCTATTACAAAACATTAGCTAGAAATAAACGTAGAAGAAGAAGAATGCGACTTTGCATAGCACATAATTTATATAGATATTTTTTATCATTGAAAAAATTGGTGTAGCCAATCTATTTATACAAGAGTAAAGGAATATTCACTTTTAATCTAAATGGAGCTGATTAAATAAAAACAGCAAGTTTGTTTTATGACTCCATGAAATGGCATCAGTTATTTCATTTCAAAGAATATTTATTATTTTTCCAACCTTTTCAGGTTATTCAAATATTACAGGACATAAAAAATTAATTCTGCATCTAGTGTTAAAGAATAAATATTGAATAGTTTATGGCGAAAAGTTGTATCGTATATTGATATTTTTTTAACCTGCAAGTAGAATATTTATAAAATTTTGTCTTTTACAAATTTCACAAATTTAATTAAAGAATTCTAATTTTCGAAAGAGAAAAAAGTCTGAAAAGAACAGTTACTGATTAATAGATTTCTATAATAAGAGGAAGAGCTTATGCTTTTCCTGTACAACATAGTACAATAGCAAATTAGCAAGCCAGTACTGTATTAGTTCTTTTTTTTCATACAGAAAATTCAAAATTTTACCGTTCACTTATAATTAAGAAGATAGCTTCTTTTGGTGGTGTAACCATGCTGTTATAATATATTCACCACTCATCATCATTGCAAAACTTAATTAACTTAAAAGTACGATAAACCATTTTCTTTTCTTTGTGATTATAGTTCCTGTATTATTGTCTTCAACAGTCTATGACCCAAGAGCACTGCATAGTGTGTCAGAAATCATCACATTTACCATTGAAAATTCCAGATAAGATATTCAATTAAGGATATTTAAGGAGAATTTCGATAACTTTATGAAGAAAAAATATGATTATATTACATTATATTGATGCTAAAAATTTCATTTTTTTTTCTTATGATCATTCAGTTAAATCAGTTTCTGATTTAATTCATAATATTCTTGAAGAGTTTATGGAACATTGGCAACAAAGGAAAAAGTTTTAAGAATTACTTAAAACTATAAACTTTTAAAAATGTAAACTGAGTTAGTCTTTGAAAATATGGATGAATGATTAAAACAATTTAGAATAATTGCTAGAAATTGGTGGATTATTGTAAATGAATGCAGACAGTTAATGAAATATAATTTATTGTCATTAAATTGCTTTATCAAGATTAGAAATGATGTACCGATACTATCTTTGATTAACTTGATCATATTCAAATTCGCAGTAGTTGAAATAATATTAAATTGAATTACTTTAAACAAGCCCTTGTATTAAGTAAATAATCCCAAACTTTAAAAATTTCTTTTAATATTTAAATGTTACTATAGTTTTCATTATTAAACACGGAAAATTTGTTTGTGATGAAAATTTTAAAATGTTTAAAACAATCTTTAAATTTTTTAAAACTTAAAATTTAATGTTTGTAAACATAGTTTGTATAAGAACTCAAACATAGCAAGAATATGTTCGTTTTAACAGATAAATTTAATGCCAGAACAAGTTAATTTTCTTATTTATTTAAAAGTAAACATAAAATTTAAAAAATATCTCTCCAATACAATTTTATTAAGGAAATAAAATAGTTAAATGAAAGTCATTATTTCAATTTTCGAAAAATACTCTAATGACACCCACCATAAAATCGAAAGAACATACCAGTACCAGTCTTAATGAGGATGTATTTAAAAAAAGTCGCCTTTCATTTGTATCGTTGTCTCTTTTGACCAGTCATGCTGTGTTGGCGGCTTTTCCGTCCATGTGCCCTTGTCGGTTCATTGCGGTGCAGCATCCAGCAAAAGTCTGCCATCATTGAAGTATCCCCTTTTCCTTGATAACGATTTCCCACTTTTTGGATATCCTGATGGAATCTCTCATCCATCTCTTCACTAACAGCACCCAAATTCCCAGGAAACTAATCCAAATGTGAATTTAGAAAATGACCTTCAAACTCATGGAACACCCTAACTTTTGATACTTTCGCATTATTAATTAAAATTAAAGTTAAGTACATAAAATTAAGTGTTTCAATATAAAATTTCGTGTACCAAAATTAATTTTCTCCACTTAGGATAATTTTTTGGTAGTTTTCATTAAATTTTCGCACCCACCCCCCTCACCTCCCCGACAGAGTCTTGATGTGCTTGGCTATGATATTGTAATTTAATTAAATTAAATACATTTTATAGTAAAAAGCCGTTTTAAATCTGTCATATTTCCAATATTTTGCAACATATTACAAATTTCGAAAATTGCGTCTTGCAGAAATTCCTGAGGTGATGGAAAAAGACTAATGCCATATTCTGATTCAGCGTAAAAAATACATAGGAATCAATAATCAAAAGTTAAAAAAACCTGACCTATGCAAGCCTGTGTAATCAATTGTAGTATTTTTAACATCTTAAAAAGCTAGAATAAGTATGGCATTGAGAATTCTTACGAAAAATGAGTTGACATTTTTTCCATCTGTAATTAATTCCAAAATAAATATTTTTCCAATTTTAAAAATTATCAGTTTTGCACATGTGCACAATTAGAGCACTGAAAGTCCTTTTAACTTCCAAATAGATGTTCTATAGAAATCATTAAACAATAATAAATGTTTAACACATGCCAGAATAAATATATGCTGGAAACAGAACTAACAATGGAATTTTCAGATAAAAGGATAATTTTAAATGTACTCTTAACCCTTTTATACTGCAATGAAGAATTCACTCAAAATAATATTTAAGTGAGCGAAAGAGAAAAATTGTAGATGCCAAAATTTATGTAAACCTCTTTTTTTTGACTAAATGCAACGTTAGTATTTAAATATGACAAATGATGGTTTTTAATAACTTGTGGCTGCGCGTTGCCATCTTAAGAAAAGCCTTACTATCAATTGTTTAAAAATATTAGATGGAAGCATACAAAAGCAGATTTTCTTAGAATTTATTCAAATGCTTGATTATGTCATTAATTGTCTGCAATTTAAATTATTTAATATGACGTGCATTGTACTTATTTCTGGACATAAGAGTTCAGTTCCAATATCTCAATATATGCTCTCATTATTTTACATTTAACTGCTCTAGTGAAAGATTATTAAATACAATAGCAAAATAATTATCTCCGGAAACGCTTTTAATGAAACGCTAATAAATTGTATTTTTTATAAGGCCTAAGAGGTTTTTTACACTTTACTGGAATTTATTAGGGCTTTTGGGGAATTATTCCCTTATAATAATGAAATGTTTATGCATATATATTAAAATATAAATAAATCAAATTTCTTATTAAAATTTTTAAACGAAATATTATTTCTAAAACAATTAAAGGTTGTATAATTTTTAAAATTTCAAAATACTCTACGTGATATATTTTTTCCATCATTTTTGACTTATTACTCAATATAAATTTATTTGAAATAAAACCATGCACGATTTTGCAATTCCATCTAAATGCTAATTTTTTAGAAATATTTTCCTGCAGATTTCCGGAATTTTCAGAAGAATTTTTTTGCTTTTGGAACTAAAATTAGCTTTTACCTTTCTAAAAAAATTTGAAATATAAAACGTATATCCCATTTTCTTTTAATGCTTAAAAGAAATTTTTATTATCAATTCTATCTTCCGTCAAAAATAAGACTCATGAAATATAGATATTTAAATCTAATTGCAATATCATTTTGAGAAAAGTAATTAAAATGTGCTTTCATTCTCTTGACCTTCAAAATATTTATTTTACTGAGCAATATATCTCATAACACCTATTTAGTTGAATATACATTATGGTGAGGAAATCATAAAAATAAAATTTTATGTTTCAGTCCAATTTTTTTTTTCATATTTCAGAGTCCATTGTCTCCTTAATTATTTGTAATTTTGAAATGGAATGTTGAATGGTCCTGCATTTTATTAAAACTTACCAAAATAAACTAACTAATAATTTTTCATCTTTAAATTTACATGTATTTTTAAAAAAATATTTTGCACCTTATTTATAAGCTTACAATACTGTGTAAATTAATTGGGACAAACAAAAAAAGTTTCACCCACGTTGTTTAGTTAGTATAAGCTCATTACATGCATAACACTATAGAAGTAAATATATCCTCCTCTAGCTTTAATGAGATCTTGTTCACGCTTTAACATGGATTCCATTAGTTTATTGAATACGTTTTTTATTCAGCAACATGTAACCACACTTTTCTGACATTCTGAATCATATGTCTTTTGATGTAGCAGTCCATTTTATTCGTACGTTTCTTCATAACGGTGCAAAAATTTTGGTGGGATTTATATCTCTGGAATTATTGGACCAATCCAAAACTGTTAATATATTTTACTGAAAAAAATCTTCATTAGCTTGGAATTATAGTATGGAGCCAATATCACACGTTGTTCCTGTATTAATCATTCATTAATTAAATCCTTCATATCATTTGAATTAATCATTCATATCATTTGAATTAAACATGTATATTTTTAAATTTTCATTATAATTGTTTCAATAACTATAAATAAATTTGATAGTGCTTTAAAATATTGCAATTGTTATACCAACAATTACGAAGTAGAATTCCTTGTATCATATGATTCTAAAACCGAAATCAATAGCAGCATATTGCAAGTAATTTATTAAATGTGAATTTTTACGTTTATGTCCCAGAAATATCTTCGATTAATTTAATTGCTAGATATGTGTGCATGTGATTCTATTAAATGAAATTGTGATACTATGCTATTAAATAAAAGTTTTGTAATAACTTAGACAAATTATAAATAAGAAACAAAGATAGACAAATTCAGATTAAAATTTCGCCAGGCTGTAATATCTTATACTTTCTCATATGTGGCCCAAAACAGAAATAGAGTTTTGGCAATTGGATAGGGAACCCAATAAATATTTTTATGAAAGAAAAATACATATTTTACAAAATACAAAAAAGCATATTTTTATTATAATTCACTCGTATATTCGAATTTTTTAAAAATATCTTATAGTTTTTGTGTCAATAATTCTGTTTAAATGAATTGATGATAACCTGGCAAGTTTTCATTTATTATTTATTGAATTATTATTTGAATACCAAGAGCACATTCCCTTACTTTATTTTATGGTGATATAGAAATTTGATGATTTAATGACTTAAATGATTTTTTTCGAAGCTTAACATTTGAAACAATGTTTCTTTTTCTTAAAAGTGTTAACACAATCATTAACTATCGCATTGTTTACGTAATTAACTGTAGAATTACTGAAAAAAAGGAAAAGTGGTTTTAATACTTTGCACTTATTTTACTCCTTGAAAATATGAGCAATAACAAAATTAATCGCTGAATCAAATATATAATATTGGCTATTTTAACCCTTTTTTGTAAAATTATTTTAAACACAATGTCAGTTGACTTAATTCTAGTTTTAAATTCAGTATTTAACCAACCTTCTATTTGAAGATTACTCTTTTATTTAGAAAATAATTAGAAATCTTTCTTCAATAGTCTTGTTAAGACAATTTATATTTTCTTCTTCTTTTTTCCTTTAATATTTTTGCTTCACTATATTGTCTGAATTATTTTATTGACTAGGACTTTTTCTTTATTTTTATGAGCATTATAGAGCCTGTGTGTTTTAAATAGTAATCTATTTTATAAACTTTATTTATGTATTAGGAATATCTTTTAAATTCAAAAATTTCCAAGCACTTGAAAACGTTTTTTCTTATGCAATTTTATATCTTCGGTAAATTCTCTCTTTCAAGAGTTTCCATACATCAGTTCATAAGACTGCGTCTTTGAAATTCAACTCTTCTACACTTCTTTATAACACCATAAAATTTTTGATACTTTTGTAGATTTCAAAGTGGATGGAATAAAATACAAAGACTAAAGGATATACATAGTATTGATGTCTGTAGAAAATTCTAGACATAAAATGGAAAGTCAACATGAGGATTTCAAAGTTTAAGATTTAGGAATCATAAAAAAATTAGAAAAAAATGGTTTTATCTTTGGTATTGTGTTCCCCTTACTACTTTTTCTGTGTTTAGTCAGTGCATTTTATATGCATTTTGTCAAACACATTTAAAAGAATTCCACGCTTTGTATTATTTCATTTAATATTTTAAACAAACAGGAATTAGTGAATGAATCTCGTTATTTTTTTCAATTCCATGAACATTAAGGAAAAAAGGAATTTAAAAGCTTATTTTGAAAAGCAGAACATTCCAGTTCATTATGATTTCTTACTATATAGTCAGGAACGTTTTCAATTATTACTAATCCAATCATTTCTATAATTAATAGTCCAATCATTTCAATAATTAATAATTTCCATCATCTCCCTATAGTTTTAATTGCATGTCAAAATACATCGGATTTTATAAGCTTTAAAATATGTTGATTACATTTGCGTCTTTTAAAATGTGGTCATACTCATTATCCTCAAAAAAAAATTCTTAATTTTAAATATAAAAATTCGGAATCATATCATTTGATTACTTATTGTACTTTTATTTTTAGAATGCATCACATCATTTATTTTCTGCACTATTTTATTGCATAAAATAATACAAAATACACCAAAAAACATATATTTCAAAAAAATAACTAATTTGTTAGCTCAAAAAATTAAATGCAATAAAGAAATGTTACATGTATTTTAATACAATTCTCGCAACTGCAGATGCATATTAATTTTCGGTATAAAATAGTTCCGTAAACAAATACTATTGTTTTAATAAAAATATGGTCAATGCATTAAAAGCAAAATAATCACTTTCACAAACTTAAGAACATAGTATTTAGTTAGAGTGCTGAAAATTATTTATTTTAGGAAATAAGATAGATGTAGATTCAATTTTTAACATGTCAGTTATATTTCGCTCAAATATACAAAATAAAATCTATTTGTCTTCTAATAAGGAAATCGTTAAACCTTCTCAAGTTTATTATCGTATGGTAAAAACGGATAAAAGGGGTTTAGAATAAGTGAAATAGAAATTAAATTGCAACTCGAAAACGTAATCAATTAGAAAATTCCTGATGACATAGCTGGGAATTTGTGTCTTGAAAATGCACAATGTTTGATGCGAACCATTGAATGTTTTAACAATATTTTTCATTTTCATTGCAGGAAGTATGTCGAATACTAAATGAAGTTTAAACATCCTCTCTCTTTTTCTCTCGTACACACACTCACACATACACTTTGTATTTAACTGCAAGTTCTCACCATTCAATACGTTGAGATTTATTATATCTTAGAAGACAAATCGAACAGACATAGTGTCAGCTCAAAGGCATGGAAATATCTATCTCAAAAAGAACATTGGATCTGAAAACAAGTTATTTTCTATTTACTATCAAATGAATAAATGAGGAATAATATTTTTTATTTCGTCCCCACAATATTTGAATGACCATATCAGAAAAATAATCTTCGAATGCTTGAATTGATGCCATTCAATTTGCTCAAGATATTATTGGTATCTCCATGATGCAGTTCAATAACTACTAGGTAATATTAAGAATATATTGGAACGATATTTTGGGACAATTCATGGTAATTGGATGACCATTCCAGTCTTACCAGTTTCTTTCAAATGAACAAAACAATTTTACTAAACAATCAACTAAATTTATTGTTAGTGGAAATTAAATATTATGTATATTTCGATATAAACGTTGAAAAGAAAATCTTGCCTAAGAAATTTTTTTAATGAATTTTAATATTGTCGAAAGTAAGATATTGGATATTTTTAAAAAAGGAGTTTGGATTTTAACTATTTTTGCATTAAAATATGTTAAAAAATAAAGAAACAGATGGCAAGGAATGAAATTTATATCGTTAAAAGGGTATTAAAAAAGTAATTACGTATAAAAGTTTTTAAATGTATGGACAACAACTTGTACAGTTAAACTGCAGCGACTGTTAAGCCTATTTTCATATTTAAATAAACCCAGTGTATTCTTCAGAATATTTCTTATAATATTCAAGCACAATTAATTAGTTAATTAAACGCAATGTAAACAGTTCAATGAAGCAGTCATTGAAGAATGTTGGTATATTCTTTCTAATATAGATGCAGAATGAAAAACGGGGGAAAAAAACTATGACTTACCATCAGAAATGTAAAAAATTATCTGTGAAATTCATGAATTTAAACTAAAAGTCAATTAACTAATTAAATGTTTAATTTTTTTCTGAATTAATTTTATTAGATTGCATGAATAAGAAATGTTACCATTTTTATATATAATGATTTCACCACTTTCAATAATTTCTAATTTGAACTGCACTCTTCAATATGGAAGCATATTTAATTTAAAAATAATAATAGAGTAAATATTAAAAATGTCAGAAATAAATTTTGAATAAACCAATCTGTATATTATATTAATTAAATGATAGCTTTTAACATGCTTTTTTGAAATGAATAAACATAATTTATTCTGTTTTCTTTTCTTTTTATTCCTTGAATTTCTAACAAAAATTAGTTTATAGCAAAGATTTATTAAGGTTTTAGATTTAAAAAAATGTGTTTACTGAAATTATAATTAATTCAATGTGTTTTAGTGTTGCTATTTATAGACGCTAACAATATAATGAATTCATCAGCTTTGTTCCCTTTCTTAACTGCACTTCATTTATTTCATAAAAAATGAATAAAAAAATGGGAAGACTTTGTTTAGGAAATGACTAATTACATTTATTCGATAATAGGTAAAATATATACATTACCTATTGTTAAAAAATATCAGCTTTGTTCTGCTTAAGACAAGTTTTTATAGAGGAAATATTAATGATATTTAACGTTTTTTTCAAGTGTAAGAAGATTAATTAATAAGCAGTGTATTTTGTTGATAATAACGTTATTTTCTTTCTTTGAAAATCTGTTCGACTAATCGATTCAATGACATGTTGAATACTTGTTATTTCAGCATTCAACGAGGCAACGAATGCCTGTTACGGAAAATTCACACAGACCTCACTGTGAAGGCAAATAATTCTACATTAAATTATAGTAAATAACTGAATGAGATTTAAAATAAATTTTGTGACTATTCCACAGTTCTGAATGCTGAAGTATAGCTTCCAAAAGAATATTTACAAAATACGCAAACATAAAAAATAAAAACTATTAAAGACATAATTCATTTTTATCCCAAGAAGTGTTTTCTTTAATAATCCAATTTAATTATTATATACTTTTAGGATTTTTATTTGATTAAAATGTGCATAAAATCAAAAAAGAAATTAATATCGGAATTCTATTAATAGCCTTTCATCCATTCATACACATTTTCATTTTAAAAATAATTAGCAAAAATCAAAGATACAATCCCACAACAAGAACGAATGTTAAAGATGAAAGTAATGAGATAATCAACAATGAGCCATTACTCTATGTCTTGATTTCTGATTTTTTGGCCTACTGTTTATTTTCTAGGAAATTCTCAAAAAAACTACTTCGTTGTACAAGTTGTCTGTAATAAAACACTTCAGTTTTAAAGTTGAGAATAAACAAAACTATGTACTATTATGAAGGACGCAATACAAATACGCAAACTTGTTTGAGAGAAAAAAAACAAAAAAAAAAACAAGATAGATTCAAAATTTTGTGGTTAGTCTGCATCTTCTTCAGAACTGACAATTTTACGACTGACTCTTTAGTTAGATACCACTACTAAATAAAGACTTTTTTTTATAACTTTAAGACTTTTAAAGACTTTTTTTCTAACTTAAGACTAACATTTTTTTCTTATGCTAGCATCATACACATTAAATTACACACATCTCAAAGGAAATTGAAAAATTTAATTAAAATAAACTAAAAAGCCCTCTTAATAAAGTTCCATAAACATACTAAAAATCGCTGTTCTTAAATGAAATTTAAAAATATATATTTTGGAAATTAACACTCCAAGCTACGAAATGTATTTAGATACAAAAAGGCGGCTAATTTGAAACTCACCATGTTTAAAAGGTCGATTTTTGTTTGCTAGTATTTTTCTAAAACGATATTTCCACAGTATTTGCTATACAAAAGTTCTGAGTTTGAAGGAAATATGAAAATATCTTCTGACTATTGAAAATATTCCATTAAGTATCCTATAATTTGAAGAAAAGTACATTTAATGTTCTCTTTAAAAGAAGAGTGAAACTTGTTTACCCTGAAGCAGCAGAGAAGGGCTTAAAATTTCCAATGTAGAAGCAAATACAAGCGTCCGTGTCGTGGCAGAAAAATTCATGCAGCCCATTCACTTTTACAGAAGATTAGGGGGAATACAATTTGTGTTATCATGTAATAAGTTCCAACATGTGTAGACGACTTGAAGACATGCAAATTTTTCTCTTAAAAGTTCCTCGTTCGCTTTTAGGTCCATTCTGAAAGGCCTTGGAAATTATCCAAAATGTTTGCTGCTCATGTCGTATAAGTGTTAACACAAAAAGAAGAGGCAGTGGATCCTGAGGATAAAACCCTCTCACTACTCAAAGTCTGGCATCTGAATCCTAGTTCAAATGAAGATGACACACACACACAATTGCTTGCTCAGTTTCTTTTCCCAGGAATGCTCATTCACACATCTTACAGAAAGAACACAATGGATGAACAACCACGCCCGAAACAGGACGATGGCAACACCTGTACTAAATGTACAGGGTATCCCACATTAAAGTTACCTTATTAAGAGCTACATACCACCATAATTATTCATCAGAAAAATCTGAAATTTTGGGTATGCCTTAATGAAGGGATAGTAAAGGAACTTTGCTAAAAAAATTAGTTCCAAATTTCGCCATTAGAGAGCGTATTATAAACTATTTTATTATAAGAATTACACATTAGCTTGGAATTAATCCAAGTCAAGTTCGATATGATGGCCATCATTGTCAGCTACCTCTGAAATCTGAAAATGACATGTTCAACAGTAGAGCGTAGTGTCTGCGTTGAAATATTGAACTCTTCGCGGAAAATACTGGCTTTAAGATCAGACAACGCTCTCGGGTTGTCAAGGATAACCAGATCTTTCAAATGTCCCAAGAGCCCAAACTCGCATGGATTATGGCCTGGGGATCGGGCAGGTCAAGTATTATTCAAGTGGCGGCTTATTACTCTTTCTTCTGTAAAATGTGTTTACAGAATACTTTTTACGCAATATGCAGTGTGTGGAGTCTCACCATCCTGCATAAAAAGCGTTCGGTCTAGACACTGGCGTGATTGTAGAGCCTAAACAACTGCATTCCCCAACATCGACGCATATCGATCTTTCTTGAAAGTGCATGTCACTGCACCTGATGGAGTTTGCTCCTCAAAGAAGTACGGCTCCACAATAAAAGAAGCATTAAATCCACACTATACCGTTACTTTCGGTGAATGTAACGAAACATCTATGGAAGCTCGGGGAAGTTCTGTAGCCTAAATTCGGAAGTTATGCGTATTCACCGAGTTGTCTAAATGGAAATGAGCTTCGTCGGACCACAAAATGTTCGAAGACCATTCAGAATCGACCTCACACCCAGCAAGAAACTGCAGTGAAAACGTTAATCGTGCGTCAAGTGAGATTTTGTATGGATAATATCGTAGGATATTCCTGAGGATCCTATTCACAGTGGAACGTGGCTTATAGAACACTGTTGGGACATGGCGAACACTTCTGCTACCCATGAAGTTTGATGTTTTGTCCTCTTTTGCTTGAAGTACAACCTCCTCAATGACTTCTGAAGGAACTGATTTGCTCCCTCTTCCAGGACGTACACAAAACAATTCTGTTTCTTCAAATTTTTTAATCCTTTTTTTTAAATCCTTGAGGCGTCATTGGACCCGTTCGAAGATTCTTCAAAGTCCGAAATTTCCTTAAGGGTGCTGGTGCTGAATCATGGTTTTGATAAAACAATTTGACTAATGAAGAGTGAGATTGCAAACTTAAGGTCATTTTGAATCGCGAACACACTTGCATGAAGTTTTCAAACAATGCATTCCTTATTACACTGGTAAGCTTTTAAGTGATGTTGTAACATTTGCATATGCTTTAGTTTTTAATGTTTGGTTAGTTGGTTGATTGAATTAACGTCACACTAGAGCTGCGCATTGGGTTATTGGCGACGATTCGGGATCTATCGCTTAGGACAGACCCGCTTTACATGAATACGCCCTCTATTGGCGACATTTGAAACTAAGTTTTTTAATCAAAATGTCTTTTCCATCCCTTTATTAAGGGGTACCGAAAATTTTAGAATTTTCGGTTGACCAGTTACGGCGGTATGAGCTCTAATTATTTTAACTTCTATTTGGGACGCCTTGTATAATTAATTAAAAATCAACCAACAAGGACTTCAGAATTTTAATCTATTTTTTTGCATTCGCTTAAACATATTCTTACACTTTTAATATATATGATATATAAGTTCACAGCCTTTTAAACTTCAGTTATTTATGTAGACCACATTAAAATAAGATTATTAAATTCTGGGTATTTTGTACACATTCTGGAAATAGAAACTTCACAATGTTCCTCAAACACAGGCAGGCAATAAATAAAATATATTATGTATCCTCTTTTGCTGATTTTAATTTCATGTCAAAATTCATGACCCCTCCCCCTTGATAAATTTATCAATAGTTGTCTCTGCCTTCTTGACTTCCATTTTGAGACACATTGCAAAACGGAACGCAAACAGGGACCAAATTTCTTCCTCTGAAATGGTTTCTTTTATATTCATCACTATACAGGCACGCTAGAGAAATCAAAAAGCTCATTCTAAAAGCTTAAAATAGTATTTATTTTGTTAATGCATCAAATTTGTTCGATATGCCTAAATAAATAGTATTATAAGTGCCGTCAATGTCAGCTAGCATGGTATTCCTGAAAATAATTTAATATTGTAATCAATATTGATGAATTATGTCTAATATCAATAAATAATAAAAGTGTAGTTATAATAATATAAGCGAATGTGAAGTGTTATAATTTAAATTATTCTTGTACAATAATATAAATTTCTTGGTTAAATGTTCCTCAAAATTTCACAATTGTCAACCTCATGATGAAAATTTGAAAATTTTATCCAGTTTCTGAGACAAACTTTTAATCTGAAATATTTATCGAACTAGAGACCTAAAAAGAAGACTATCACTGAAGATATGGGCCTTTGATCAAATCAATGAGGATTTATGTTAATGTTTTATAGTAATCAAAACAGATACAATCGCTGTAATTGGGGAGTATCGTCTCTGATTTTATTTGGTATATTTTGAAATTAAGTTTGGTACATTAACTTACACCATGTATAGTGCAAGTTCATATACTCATGATCAAACTTAAATTTGCGTAATTCGTAAGACTAGCATTTTACAGAATTCTGTTTAATAAATCATCATATAATAAATTTTGATATAAAATAAAATTTATCGAATACGGTTAAGCAGTTTTAATTAGGAAGCTCTGTTACTTTAAAGAATTTTCGATGAAGTAGGGAAATTTTTTGGTTTGCCCCATGTTATTAGTAACACGTAAATAAAAAAACGGAGGCAATTAAGTGCAGACGCTAATTTACTATGCTTCTTAGAATTATGCTCTTCATATGAGAATATGGTTAGTGAAATTGCACTAGATAAAAGTGAAGGAATGAAGTTAATAAAAGTGAAAGGAAAAAATAGAAGAATAAAATTAAATCAAAAAGGAAATAATAATACGACCTGAAAATTTTCTCAAGGATCATCCTCATGAGGTGTCAGTATTGTTGGGCAAAATGATAGACCCTTCACAGAAAAAAAAAAATCTCTCCCTGCTTGTGGGTGACCCTTGAAAAAATTTTGAGGCCGGATTCTTACTTCATTTTTGATTCCATTTTATTTAACTTTTACTTTTTGTTAACTTGACGTTTATTATAATTATATATAGATATATAAATAGTAGTAAATAACATATATATTGATATATCTAATACTATAATACGAGGAATGGTTGCCAAGTCGAAAATCGCCCCAGAATTAATAAACTCCGGTAAACTTGGGGGTCTGGGGTTTTTGGCCACGAGGAATCGATTGGCGCTGGTTTTGAAGCGCTACGGTCGAGCAGTTCGGAGTTACAGATAGGATATTTTCAAACTTTATTAGTTGGCCATAATGGCTACTTAAATTTTCAAGCGGTAACGTGCTGCCATCTATAGCCAATATGGCGAACTAATAAAGTTTTATGTTTATGCTGTTATAGGTTTATAATATGTTTCTTATGCATGTATATATGTTTCGTTTTTCTAAATAAATTTGTCAAAAATATTGAACTTCAACACACTTTAATCTTTACCTTTACTTTACCTTTGTATAAAATAGTTCCCTTTCCACACTCTAACTTTGTTTAGAATAGTTTACAATGGTGCACTTTAACCGGTTATCTTTTCACCAATGGTTTCACAAATTTTCTTATGGCATGTATTGTTTTGATAAATCACAATTGAAAATTTAAATCTTCGAGTTAGCTTCGATACCTGTTTTCTCCGAGCGGAGCTTGGTCACCCGCTGGTATACATACATATAGATATGGATAGAACGTCAGCTACAAATTACTGGTTTTAATGACAAAAATTCATCTTAATCTGAAGATTTCTGAATTTTTTTATTTTGTGGAATGAAAATTTTTAGAAGTGATATCGCAAATAAAATGGGATGCAAAAATATTATTATAAGTTAACAGCTAAAATATTTCTTCATTAAACATTCATCTAAAATCGCAGAATAAATATATAATTTAAAGCGATTGCATTCATATGAAATGATAAACTTGAGGAATTTTTATAAAATATTTAGAAACACATATTTATCTAATTAAGTTCAATTATTTTTAATTAATTTTAAAAATAATATGCCAGTATCTTATTGTTGTCATTTGTTGTTGTTTAAACATTTTTTAAAATAAACTTATAGCAAAATGAAAGTAACCGTTGTTCCTCAGAAAGTCATCTTTCTTATGTGATCTATTTCGGACAAAATTGATGATCGATTCGATTGTTGCTGTAGAACCTCAAGTCTACGAATGAATAGTTTTCTCATTTGAAAGATGTATTTGCATAAGATAAATGATGTAAAATTTTGACTGAACAGCAGGACAGCATAAGCTAACTTAAATGATTAAATAAATGGTAGCGAGGAAGATGAATTCCATCATTCCCTTTTTTGTTATGCATTTAAATATAGCCTAATTCCATTCTAACACAACGTTTCTGAAAAAGTTGGTTTTTCATCTATTAGATTATTTGTTAATAGAAAAAAAAATATTTACCTCATTTTTAAAGCTGACAAGGAAGTTATTTTTTTTAATTGATGAAGAAAACTGGATTATTATGTGATATTTTTTAAATATAAAAATAGACTTCACTTGAAAAAAGTTCGAAAATGAAGGGATTCCTCTACTTTTACAAAATACGGTACTAGATAAATAATCATTGCTATTTTCAATTTGTGAAAAAGACAGGTATCTTCTTGTAATAAAAACAGGAAAATGACATCCTAAATTAATTGTGAAGCACCGTTATTTTAAAAGCATCCTAATCGTGTAAAAATATTTTATGACGATATTTATTTAAAGTAATTGAGCATTAATTCTTACGAAAAATAATACTTTTTCCTAATTAGTATTCATTCTTTATAAAAAACTAACATAGAATTATAACGTTAATATAATTAGTAATAAAACCTAAACAATAAGCATAACTAATACGCTTGAACGATAAGATATAGTGGCAATCGATATCAGCATCCTTAATGAATTAAAGGAAATCTATGAAGGCTAGAGTCGGCAAATTACTGCTCTCTATTTTATTAAGCGCCCCTTGTCCGGCTCTGCCTTGATGATTTAAATACATTAACCAATATTTCATACTAAAATATATGCAGGATACTTTCAAGAGAAACATTTAGAAAGGGGATATCTCCAAAAATAGTTAGATAATGAAACAAATGTCCATTGTCCAAATGGTGTCTCTATTGCAAAATCGGAACAATCATCTATTGTTCATAATGAATAAAGAAGACAAGAAACTAAGGAGTCTAAAGGACATTTATATGTTTTTCTTCTCTTTGACAGATAATAATTCATATGAATGACTCTTTTCCATCAAAGTTTCCTTTTGCTGAGTATAACTTTGCTTACTCCCAATTACTTTTATTTATAGTCTTATGCATCTTCTGCCAACAATGTACAGGCTGCAATTTATACATTATAATATCCTATCCTCTAAAAGTATTGCACATTTTTAATTAAAAATAATCTTAATTTAATTTGTCTACCCCACTGAATTCTAGAACTAATAGTTCAATCGTATGTGTTGTTTAATGTTCCCGATCTCTCTAAATCTCTAGGATCCTCCTTTTCTAAGTCAACGTGATATAATATTCAAAAATTCCTATTTCTTCCTGTTTCACATTTATCGTTTCATGAGCATATTTCACTGAAATCCTTTCTATCCTTGTATTTTTGTCTCAATTTTCTAAATTGTTGTTGATTGACATTTAATATCGCAAACATATTACAACTTCTTAATAAACGAGCCAATTTTCTTTAAAAATATTTTTAATAATTTTGGTTATTTTATTAAAATATAGTAATAGATTAATATTTTACGGAGTTCATCTCCGACGTGTACATAAAGTTTAGTGGGTGTATGGTGTGAGAACAAACACAATCAGCAGGTCTCAATAGAAAACAAACGACGATGTTTATTTATATGAAGACAGGACAGCAAAATGATATGTACAGTAAAGATATATATGTACAGTAAAGACTAATACACAAGACAGCACTCATTAACAACAGTAGCCGGCAAGTAATAACAACGTCCACAATACTCAAAGCGACCAGACAGGATTCAGCAAAAGAGGGGATCCTCGAAGCTTTGCCTCCAGACCACTGAACTACCCCTCTGTCTCTTCTCGCTTTGGTTGTTAACCCATTACTTCATATAACGGGCAACGACAGAAGACACGACGACGACCAAATACTGGCACAGCAATTCAGCACTCCGTCATTGCTTCGGTATTATCTCGGTGATTTCGACAATTATTCATCACCAGCCAATTCACCACCGATCCTCAGTTCAGGACAACTATCCACGCCAATTCAAGACCAATCGCCGGGTCTATTACTATTACACTCAATACTGTTGGGGGAACAGTATTGAGGGGGACTCAATACTGGACTCTGTTGGGGACTGCTACAGCTTGGGGTTGCTGACCTTTTATAATTCCCTGGATGAGAAGCTAGAAGCTTCTAGGCCACTCAGGGCTCTTCTGGAAGGATCTCGGTTCCTTCCGAAAGTATCGGAAGAAACCGAGGGAAATATCGACAAAATTCTGAAAATTTGGAGAATTACCCATTTTGTTGTCAAATTAGTGGCCAAGACCCCAAATTGTCGCCAAATTTGTTGCCAAGCTCTGGGATTACTTATGCGACACCCAGGCACCGTTCAATCCAGATTACTGCAAATCATTCTTTCATATGATGACACTATACGTGTGAGAATGAAAAATTACCGATTCGGAACAATATTACTTTAAAAATGGCTTTAGCGGCTTATTCTAACTATTGTGTAAAGAATTGGTTAAGTTCGCTGTAAATGAAGTATCCAAAAAGGATTTTTTACAGAAAATATCGGTTGAAAATTAAAAACGAAATTATATACTTTCTTAACACATAAAATATAGCAAACACAAATTAATTTACGGGATTTCATCTACTTCTCTACAAAGCAAACACTACAAAGTAAAATACTTTTTAAGCCATTTTTCCTTTTTTTTTTATGCAGAGTAGTTTTCCAGAAAATATAGTAAACACAAATTAATAAACATAAAATATAGTAATATAATTAAAACACATAAAATATAGTAAACACAAATTAATTTACGGGATTTCATCTACTTCTCTACAAAGCAAACATACTTAAAGGTACACATTGTTTGTCTAAAGAAAAATTTGAATGCATGTTCCTTGGATCATTTAATATCTTGAAATTACTGGGATATAATAATAATGTAAAAATGCTATTAAACCAATATTGCCCTGAAAGACTGCTTCAGTCAGCATGCTGCGAATATTACTTGAAGTTTACTAGTTACTCGTTACATCATTTTTATGTATTTTTAAATTGAAAGATGAAAAACCTCCATGATGAATATGTTCTAGCATTTTATTTTTTCATAATAAACTTTACGCAGCTCATCAATATTTGTATAAGAATGTAATTGTAAGAAAAAAAATTACTATTATGTTGAATAATACCTTTTTTGTAAACATATACCATAACGGGTTATGACGTGACATATATCCTTAAGCTATATTTAATAATATTCTATTCTTAAGTTAACGTTTAAAAATTTATTAATTTTTAAAACATTATTATAATTCTAAAACAAAAAGTAAAATTAATTGTGGTAAAACTTATATTCGCTGATGATAATTAGTTCAAGCTCAGCCATTTCTCGGAAATAAGAAATATATTATATAATTTATGTATGTGAATATTTGCAGCACATTCTTTTTCTCATTATTGTTGTTGGCAAAATTTGCTAAAACAATGTAAATAAATTTTCAATTTTTATGCATTTGTTTTACAATTTATTTGCCTTAATCCATTGTTGGATACAAAAAAAAATAACTAATTTTCCTCTGTAATGCTAGTAATGAAAGAACTTCATTCCTTTTCTTTCATTATCTTTTTTATTCCTTTTCTTTAATTTTTTAGTGAAAGCTATCATAAATAATTTATTAAAAGATATCATGTAGCAATATTTGAAACTTATCAATTTATTTAATAATTATTTTATTTTAATAATTAGTTCACAAAATATCTTTATGCTCAATATAAATCTTAGATATTATATATGATAGAAAAATTCTGAGAATCGTATATTTGCAATACAGTTTTAGAGAATACTTTTCAAATATTTTCAGTCACCTAGTAAAATACTTTTTAAGCCATTTTTCCTTTTTTTTTTTTTTTTGTAGAGTAGTTTTCCAGAAATTTCAATTTTCTAGTTTCTTAAGCCAGCTCAGTGTTTTCCTAGAGTAATTCTCATACAATTTTAATCTTAAAGTTGAATATATTTAACGTTTTTTCAATCGGTTAGATTATGAAGAAAAATTATCATGTCAACTCAATCTTCTAGTTGAACAGATCGGATATCTACAACTCATTTTTGTATTTAAACAATGATCTAATTTAGAGTATTTAAAAAATAAGAAAAGACATTTGCATATTCTAATTAGAATGACAAAGGAAAACTTTCTATAATTGAATTTCTTAAGAATAATATTCCCTGAAAACTATTTTTTTCACCATACAGCAATTAAATGCGCTTCTCTGTTTAATAGCGAATCGTTTGGAATTGACACAAAAACTGACTTTAGAGGAGATCGACCTTTACAGTATGATAAAAAGATAATTAAAATTTACATTTTCAACCATTTTTGAGAAAAATATGTGATTTTAAGATTGCCTCACAGCCAAATTGCTTTTTTCATAACAACATGAAGGATTCATTTGATAACTGAACTTATATCAGACATGAAACAACCAATGGTTTCTTTTTCTTTAAGTACCTAGAATTTCTAGGTATACTTTACTGATTAAAAATTGATACGTTAATGTTTATCCTGAAATAATGTGATATAAAAATTCGAAAAATTATAAATAATAATAAAAATGAATAATACCATCTAGTTACTTTTTTTTAGTTTCTTCAGTTTTTAAAATAATTTTTCATAAAATTTGGGACAAATAAAGACGTTTTCAAGACATATTGTACTGATTACATTGATGATGAAAAAATAATAGTTTTGACCTTTTTACTAATATATAGAATTATTTTATTTTATTTCTTAGAAATCATAAAGTATCAAAATGCTTTGCATAGAAATATTTCTAGGTACAGGAAAAATGAAACCTTACTTTACCATATCAAAAATTTTATGAAGGTTAATTCTGTCAAAAATAGTTTCCTTTATGATGAAATAGTTTTATGATTAATTATTATTCCATTACCTGTCATTCTTGAAGAACATAAATTTTAAGAAAATGCTGAAAAACTTTTATAAAAGAACATTTATTCTTTTGCAAAATAAAATAGATGATATCTTACATTGACTAGTCAATGAAGAAGCTCGAGGGAAGGAAAAGCGTTACAGATTGCCAAAGTTCTCCTTCCAAAGTAGTTTGAATAACGAGGCGCTATTCTGTATTGTATCCTTATATATTATTATGCACTTTTTCATGAATGGGAAATATACCACTAGATATATCTTCTTATATCATATTAATGTAGGGAGAAGCTTTCAACCGGTTATTTGGGATATTTGATGATAATAGTTTTGGATCATTTCTTTACCTTATTCTTTTTGAACCCTATTGTGTTCAAAAAGAATAAGGTATCAATCTCTTCAAATATTTTTGGAAGGCAATGCATTAAGGAAGATGTACATATTTTAAATATTTTGTAAAGATATCAGGAAAATAATTTCAATAAGAGTTTATATTAGAAATATTTTACTTGAATTCTGAGTTATTGAAATCTGAATATTTTTCTTGAATTTCATTATTCTATTATAATGAATATAATATAAGCCCTAATACTTATGTAAGAATTTAAAGAATATATGTAAGTGATCCAAATTCTGTTAATGGCTAAATTAATAAATTTTAAGAACTCTTAAATAGAGATTAATATCTACGGAGTAAATAGTTAATAACCATTAAACTCTGTTTAATTTATTAAAATATTAAAGTATTTTTTTAAAAAAATAAATTCCAATTTAAATGAAACTTAAAACAATGCTTGGATTAAAAAAGAAATTTCAATTGATTGTATTAGCTTAATTCAATTAATTGGTGAAATTAAAGAGAGAGTAAACAGAAAAAAATTTTGATTTGCTTTTTTCTGCAATTTCAATGCCTAAAATGTAATTCTCATACACGTTGTTTTATGAAATGTTCTGTATTATATTTCTTATAACATTTTTTTTATTAATTTAGTTATGAAGCATGGGGAATATTTTACTATCATATTAAAATAACCTATTATTAAACGTGATACAATTTTCTATGTTTAAAAAATTAGTTTTTTTGCAATATTTTAAATCAAATTTTATGACAGTTAAATGATTAGTTTAAATTATTAATTCGATGAGGTCGATTGGCTGATTAGAAAAATGATTTCATCGACGAATAGACAATTATGATGTTCCAGATGTTTAATATTAAACCAGACGTTTTTAGCCAGGCACCATCTCCTAGGTTTATACAGCGAGAAGTACTAGTATTATGTTATCATCATCATTTGACCGGTATTCAGAATTAAGGATCCGCCAAAAGTAGCTAAGGTGCTACTATCAAAGGTTATTTTATTGTGTTCAAATGAACTAAATCTTAGAGGAAAAACTTTTCCTTAAATAAAATTTTAGAAAAACTAGTGTTAGAATTTGAATCGAAATAAATTCCATTGAAAAGAGATCATTTTGGTTAAGTTTAAGCATTTTACTGTATTAAGCACTGTGACACATATTATGCAAAACATAAAATTATATGATATAGGTTTTGCAGTGAAAAATTGACTTCTGAAATATAATATAATATAAATAAACATATATGTTTTGCAAGAACATTTTATTGCAATAGGCAATCAAGGAAGGGAAGTATCACAACTTTTGTCGAATGACCGTGAACTTCAGACTAAAAACTTACATTTCTTATAGACCATTCGAACTCTGAAACTATAGGTGTGGGGACAACTTAATAAGCAAGTAACAATCAGTAGACAGAATCACACGTTTTTGCCGAATGGTTAAGTTACTGGCCTTCAAACCTGAACATCGCAAATTCGATCCGTCACTACACATTGGTGAGCTTGGACTATGAACGTTCAAACTGCTGCCGGGGTGCCACCTATCCACAGCAAACGCAACCAATACAAAGTCGTCTGGCTCACTTGAAGCAGCAGCAACTCTTTTCACTC
>JAPMOQ010047774.1:91399-136999 GCA_026543055.1 Argiope trifasciata | reverse complement strand
AGATTCAAAAATTTGCTCATTATAAACATTTGCATTTTATACGTTCATTTCTTTAAATAACCATAGTTTTCTTCAATCCTGAACATGAAACTGAACTGCCCAAATTTACTTTCTCATATTTGATGTACACAAATCTATAAAATTTGAACCCAAAAATTTAGAGCATCTCCAAGATTTAAAATGCCCTCAGTCTAAAGAAACACGGATTCGGAATGTAGTTTGTTTTCTAATCACACACTCAAAAGCTAGTTGATCTGCAGGAATGTAATTGGATGTTATTATAGAAATATAATATCTAGATTTCTTATGCGTTTGGCACAAAAAGTATACTTAGAGAAGTTTTGCTTGCTTGGCTGCTCCAGCACCAGTGATCTACATAATTATCAAAAGCGGAGATCTAGATGGATGATGAGGCTGTGCCCGCGTTACAACTTAAAGTGGGTTGATGGAGCTTCTGAGGGTAAATACTCTTAAGCACCCGAGGGTAGAAGTCTGAATTATAACTTATATGAAGATGACACGCACACACTCGCTTGCACAACCTATTTTTACAAGTGGGAAGGATTCTTTCACACAACTCATGGATAATGAGTTGTATGAAAGTATCCCCCCCCCCCCTTGTAAGGATAGGAACAACCACGTCCGAAGAAGGGTTTGAACATGAGACGCCTAGATAACGGGGAAGGCGCTTACCTCTAAGATAAGACATCGGCAGTTCAATGGACAAATTCTGTATCATAATTATTATTTAATTTTTGAGTTAAATCGATCAAAAATATATGCCCTTCTGTGTACTTGCATATTTGGAAGTGTGATTATTTAAAAGCGCAGCTAACAAATGTGAAGTTTATATGATTTTTTATCCTCAAGATTTTAGTTTGATATCCAAATTTTACTTACATTTCATCCAAATAAAAAGCGTTCAAATTGTATATTCTGTTTATTTCGGTATGCAATAAAGTAAAAACGTTTATTTCTGGAACTTAAGAAAGATATAGGGATGGAGGCTATAATGCCCATGCCTAAAATTCGTAATCATTAGAGAGCATCTTAAAGGAAGATAGAGACTACGTTTATTAGAGAATGGCAGAAAAAATTTGAGGAGACCGCACAATTTATTTCCTGTTATGAAACCTTCAATGGGGCCATGTGGTTTGTGAGACGGCTAGCGATGGACTTTCGGTCAACCCTAATCAACTTTTAGCTCAATTGAATGGATTAACCCTGTAGCTTTCAGTTTTGTGACCTTCAATACACGTTCACTTTTTCAACCGGTTTCGGTAAATAATCTTCAAACTAATAGATAGTCAAATTAATAGTAGAAATATAATTCAGCTATTTCTTATAGCGTGGTCTCTAAGACAGCGTCTCCCCGTTAGTGTCCCAATAATAAAAATGCTTAGCAGATGGCTCTAAAACTTAGGCCTCAAAATAGCATCCAATTTACTGATCCTGTTTCGAAGCAATACTCCAAACACTTTTAAATGTATCAGATTTTCGTGATAGGGATAATCGTACAGAAGAGTTTTTCAATGAAAGTTCGCATTCAAGTGATTCTGACATGTGTGTATAAGCATAATGAATTTTTGTAGAGATAATGTATTCTGAAAATTAATAAAATATATTAATATACCAGGAAAATATATTTAAAATTTATAGGTTGATTTTTATAATATTTCTTAACCTGAAAGGTTAAAATGCCCTAGAGAACTGAGCTATGAAAATATGATTAAAAAGGAAAATATGATTAAAAGCCGATTAAAAAGGATCACTTTTACCCATTGTCATTTTTTTAATATAATTTCTGAATGTTTCATTATATTTTTGGAATACCTTTGCACACTGGAAAAAAAACATGATTCAAAAGTAAAAAGTAATATGTTTTTTTTTTTCAAAAATATTATTTATTGTTGCATGTAATTTGAGTAGAAAATGTATTTAAATGTATCCAGCGCAATTACATTTTTTCAACCATAACATATTTTGAAAAAATTCTAAAACAAATATATGTATATATCAAGTAAAATACCTGCAGGTTATTTTGGCCGATTTTCATGCTGTTATATTCATTAGAAAATTTAATTTGAGAGTAAAAAAATGCGGTCTCATAGACCGCACCTTCCCAGTTAAGTCCTAAAACTGACCTTCCCATTTGAGGATTAAAAGAAGTTATAAAGACAAAAAATCATGGAATTGAATTCTCAATAATAATACTAATTTTTGAATACAAGAAACAATTATTTCTAAATTCAGATTACGGAAAATATGGGAAAGTGTTCATATGTGTTATGTGCGGGAAATATGTTATTATGTGCGGGAAATATGTTATTATGTGCGGGAAATGTTAGAGTATACATTTTATTTACAAGAAAATAAAATATATTTATAAATGTAGAAAAACTTATAATTTCTGTTGTTGAGAAATCGAAACATTTGAATCATGGTATTCATGTATTCTCTATCTTCGCTAAAAGAATTCATGATTTTAATAAATTATATTCAAGATTTTATTTATTTTCGATATTTTATTGTTTGACTAAATGCTATTTAAATGCAAAGATATTTTTATTTGAAATGTCTGTTTTATCTACATATATAGACGAAACTCTATATAAATTCAGAAAATGGGGGAACTAAATCCAGGATAAACTTTCATTTTGCATTCGATAAAACCCTAAATCCATTTAAACGAAACACGTAGGAAAAGAAAAAAATAGCCGTTTCAAGCTATTTTTACAGTTTTCACTCCAAGTATTATTTTTCTCAGAATGGCATTGATAATTCTTGAATAAATAATGCTTATTTTCATTATAAAAATTGCAGGTTTGAATGGGAAATAATTTAATTGCAAATACTTTTTCTGACAGCCAAATGCACTTTAGATGAGTATTCAAATACTTCAAACCAATGATCTGTAGTTGAATTTCTCAGTAAACAAGTTCCAGACAAATTCTTCGAATAATACATTATTCATAACTGCCAAGGGATTTTAAAGTAGATTTAAATGGCAAATTCCGAAGTATTCTTGATGCGTAAATCTAATACACAGTTTTCGAATCCTTCTGAATAGGAAATTTGGAGAAAACATGTTGGTAGCATTTGCCCTACTGCATAAAAAATTCGATTAACTGTAAGGGAATCAGTAAACATTATATTAACTGGAATTTTCATAAAAGTTCAGGAATTCTTTAATTGAAAATTACTCAGAAATGAATATAATTTCAGTTATTTTGTTATTTAGAAGTAATATGTACTTAACAAATGTTTCATTTAAAAGTGATGATCTACTTTGTCAAGAAAATAAAATGACAGGGGGAAATCTAGCCGAAGTTCGATATTGTAGTCTAATTTCCTTGGTGATTTTTTGTTAAGAAAAAAAATTGATGAAAACAAGTTTGAGACGGGGTATAAAGTACAGTTTATTTTTTGAATGACTCATCATGTAAACTGAAAATTAATTCAAATGAGAAAAATAATTAAATGCAGCGGTTTTCTTATAAGTTTTGAAATTGTTTTCACAAAGATAAGAGGATCATATTTTCCAATCAAATGTAAGAATTGCACATTTATTAAAATAATTAATTTTGTATCGTCAAATGTTGTAAGTATAAAATATATAATTATGAAAAATAATTATTTATATAATATTGGAAAAAAAATTCAATAGATCGCGTTATTTCTTTAACAAGTGCTGCTAACAATGTTAAAAGAAAAAAATAATATTCAATAATAATTTAATAACTTAGCCGAATAATTAATACAATAATTTAAATTCAAAAATAATGTTTTCGTTAAATACTCCTATAACTTTATTCTAATTAATATTTATGAAAGCAGTTTCGGTTTTTTCCAATAAGGCAAAGATTTAAAATAATAAAAGAAATGCTGAAAATATCTATATTATATCAAATTATATTTTTCCTAAAGAGTTTTTAGTCGTGGCTCTAAATGTAACTGCTAAATGTTTTGTAATAGTCATACCACTAGAGATGGAAAAAAATAAGTTTAAAACGTAAATAATTATATTTCACAAAATTTCAATCACTACACTATAAAAAAATGCAAGAACTAAAGTTTTGTATAACGCATCTCAGTTCATAAAGCAGATTTACAGAAGAATTCACTATCATTGAACAAAAAATTCTGTAATCGCGATGATAATTGATCGGATCAAAATTAATCGAATAATTTTGAATATAGTTTCTTCAGAAAGATTATACCCAGTCCTGTTTAAAGGCAGATAACCTAACAAACTGACTAAGTTTCTTCAAGATTATCAGTATATAGCTTAAAAGTATGAATTTAATAACTTAAAACTGGGTCAGTGTTGATTACAGAGATATTGGATTATTTAAATTTAAATTTTTTAGTATTACAAATATTTCCCTAAATATGAATAATATAATAGAAAGATGGCGATGTATAAAAATTTATATTTGAAAATATTTTCAATATTCTGTTCTTTGTCTCAAACAGTTGAAAACATCTTTACATCATTTTAACCATTTCAAAATGTGTATGATAACAGTTCACTAATTAGCTATTTGGCTACAAGATTATTCCATTAATTTATTATTCATTAAGATTATTTATTAAGTTTGTATACTGAAAATAACCGCATTTATTGTAAAAAAAATTAAACACAATAGAGAATGTAGCTAAGATAAGTTATAAATAAACCTACATTTAATTTCAAAAATTGGAAGCTATTTTCAGTTAATCACTAATTAAAATCATTTTTAAATTGATGACAGAAATTAATAAAATTAATTATTAATGACAATTAATAACTGCTTGAACCCATGTACAAGAGTATTTGCATGAATAATGAATTTCTGATTATTGATTAATCTTTTTATGTTGTGCTTGGACTTATGACACTTTAAAAACTCGCTTACAGTTATCTGTCAGCTATTTAAGTCGAATGAGCGATTCTTGTATTCAGTAGAACTAACAAGTAACTAGTACGACTTAGCTTCTTCATGCATCACTTTCGCTAGCACAATCCCTTTTAACAGAAGAGGAGGTACATTCACACACCTCACAGAGAGAACACAGAGGAACATCCATGCCCAAACTGGGACGCTCAGATCACGGGGAAGACGGTGCTACGTCTTTGCCAGTGCAAGCAAAACTTTTTATATAAGTTATCGAAATTTCGAATACCGAATGTATTTTAAATTATACTTAAAAAACCCATCAATAACATATTAAAAATTGTGTCTCATGTACAATTAGCTTTAAAACATAAATATACAAATGTATACTTTAAATGATCCCAACTATTCTAGACCCTCAGAGCTATATTTATTCAATAAGCAAATCGAAAACTCTCAACGCTATTTCATTCAGTTTTATAGTCATTATTCAAGTTTCTTTTCCAGGGCTTAGTTTATTGCTAAAAGTATTTTCCTGGAAAAATTTCTTTCTTTAGATGCTTTTAAATTGAGAGTAAATAGAGTATATAAACTATCAATTACGCAACCTCTGATTAAAACGGAAAGTTTTTTGGGATTCTAAGACGACATCTTGATTTATGACTTTAAGGAAGAAACACATTAATAAGTATTTAATCTTATCCCTGCTGATTTAATTTAGAAGAAATCAATCAATTTCGGTGTGTATTAAAATTCTTAAAGAAAATGGCTAAATAAGTTAAGTATTGAATTTAATTTTAATATTTAATTTCTTAACAATGGGTATCAGTAAGAGAGTATTTATAAAGTGCAAGATGTGCTCTGAAAAATTAAAACATTTATAGCATGTCATGAAACACAGTTACCAAATTTAGAATATATATTTTTAGCAGTTGTAGATTATGAGCTTTTAAAAATTACAATTAAACTTCGTGTTAATTTTAAAGTATTTACTTTCTTAATTGTATATATCGATCCGAAACTCTATAAATTGTGCGATATGTTCTACAAAATAAATGAATAATGCATTCTTTAAGCTTTTGAAATAATGTATTCTCGTTTAAATTTTCTCATAACAAAAGAGCAAGGGAGAACCAGAATAGGATTTTAAAAAAGCAAATTTTAAATACTTTAACACATTTTGGAGCACTTTACGGTTTTTAAAAATCTCAATGGTATTCTTTGGCTGACAAAATTTTTGTTGATAACATGATTTCAAAATCATTACACATAGAATAATCCAACGTTTCACTAATGAAATTGAAATCAAACTGGACGAAGATAAGATGAATCAATCAAATAATAAATATGATCGCGCTATGATATTGTTGCGGAAAAATCAAAATCCGTCTGATGGGTTACTGATCACGAAATTTAATATTTGTAGAAAAAGTAACTGAGAAGATAAAGAATACCCAAAAGAAAATTACAAACGAACGCAAGTAAAACCTTTGAAGCAAATAGACGCATACAAGAAACAAGTTGCTATTAAGCAACCGCAATAGCAAAAGCGCTCTGAGAGAATTCTCTGAAGATCAACACTCCAAAGATAAACTGTGTTGAGCAACTCTGTCATCCCTCGACGTTACCCCTATTCCCATATGTGCATCTTTACGTTTATAGCTCCCACGACACTACATTGAATATTCCAGAATAAATGTTGGCATCTAATAAAGATTTCTCCAAGACTCTCAGTACTCGGATTTCATTTGTAAAGTTACCAAATAGTAACTAAATTTGTCAATTGTAAAGGTTATTGACCCCACGTCCATTTAGCTTCCATTAAAGCTGTCTCTAAAACTCTTTATTTACTTTACCACAACTCTTTATTAGGAAATCAAATATGTAGAAAATATATATCAGAAATTCGCCACGATAATTTGTTCTAGAAATTCGGATATCTTCTCTCCTTTTCCATTGAAATATTTTCGAGTTATACTACACAGAGCACAGAGTTAAGCGTATATTAAAGTAAATACAGACAGAGTATGTTATCAAGCACATCATTTATATTCTTGTATGCTTAAAACATGTAATAAAGATGGCGTATAATAACAATATACTTAAGTAGAGATGTCTGTATGCATCTAAGCAGATTACGCTAGAGTATGTTTTCTTATATTACATTTATATTAATTTTCATTAGCGGATAATATTTTGGTATTCTAAATTGTATTCTTTTAAATATAATAATGCTATTAGACGTGCTTCATATTTGGAAAATGAAGTTTTGTATTGAAATACTTGCTTATTGTGCGCATTTTCGCATGGTCGTAATGCAGTGCTTTAATAATTTCAGAAAGTGTTTTTGATTCCGCACAAGTGTTTGAAACTTGAAAAATTTTACAGAAAGAATGATATAACAATAAATAATAACTCTATAGAAGAAGAATTTTAATAATAAAACAAAACTGAAATGATAGAAAAAGAATTGTCAACTATGCATCAGCATTTTTTTTAATTATACATTTTTAATTTATATCTATCAGATACCAATTAAAAGTTTTTTTCATCCCTTCGGAGCTAAAAACTATTTCCTTCTATCACCCAGTTGAAAGTTTCGCTTGCAGAACCATTTGTAAAATTTTTAACGTAAAGAAAAAAAAGGGGACAGGTACACATTACAGTGGTCTAAAAGAACAGATTTTTTACCTTCCCACGTCTTGAGCAGAAGACAATTCTTCAGTTTTATTTTTTATTTCATTAAATATTCTGAAACATTATTTGTTTTATTAAATATATGCATAAAACTTAAAAATTTTAATATCTGTTTTTTTAACTTTATAAGACAAAGGTCATTTTAAATTCATTCAAAAATAATTTTGATTAAAATTAGTTTTAAAAATTCATTTTAAAATCTTAGAAAACTATAAAGTCTTAATATACACTTATATAAAAATTAAAATATCCAGTACTTTTTAGGAATAACATCAATGAGAGATTATTTTTAATTTCAAAAGTGTTATCAGCTTTTAAATCAAAAACATTAAAAGTGTTATTTACTTAATTTTAATCATGAAGTTTCTTAGAAATATTGACACATTTCTAATTTTTATATTTTTCTGCATAGTGAGAATTCGTTTTCTTTGATATTTTAAATGGAAAATGTACCGTTGTTAAATTAAAAAATATATATATTAAAAAAAATTACATTCAATCAAATTGATTTTTAAAATAATGATTGAATATTTTAAAAATTATAAAATTGTCATATTTGGTACCTGTATCTATTAATTTCAAATATGTCTTTTACTTTAGAACTTTATTACTTTTGATGGCATAAAATGGGGAAAAACACTTTAATTTGAAAATTCTTAATTTGTAAAGAAAAACACCCGCTAATCTTTATTATCTTTCCTCAAAATCTTTACAATTATTTTATTATTGTAAACAATTATATAGAGTTAAAAGAAATATTTGGTATTATTGCAGAAAGAAATTATCATTTATGCTGTTTTAAGAGTAGAAAGATTGTATAAAAGTATCTGTTTATAGAATAATCAATGCAGTAGTATCATAAATTTAGTTTCAATTAAATTTACGAGAAAATATTATTTATTAGCAGTTGTGCAAAATAAAATAATGAAAACGTAGTAAAACAAGGAAAATTGAGGAGTTCTTAAAGAATGGATGAAATCCAAACGCTTATCTTGAAAGAAAAAAAAATAAAGAACCTCAATTCTTATTCATTCTTTCGTAACAAAAGTTTTATACGTGAATCTTTTCATAAGTTTTTCCATTAGTGGTTTGCTAACTGTTTTGTATTTATTTTTTATACTTATCCGGGAACTTTTTTTTTGCATTTTATACATATTTCAATTTTCGGCATTTTTTAAAAAATTGTTTTCATGGTGTTTTCTTATGTGATAAAATTAATGAATCTCTACTTAAAATAAATAATTATTTATTTCTATATTCCTTGATTAACTAATTTAATTAAAACACATAATTTTAGATTAAAAGTATAGCATAGGTAAGGTATAGATTAAAAATATAAAATTAAGTAGCAATTTATTCAATTTAAGTATTTAAACTTTGATCAAAAATAAAATTTCAATATTTTTGTTCAATTGTAGCGTTTTGACTTATAAATTGGTTTTGAAAATCAACCTTAAAATAAAATTTTCGCTATCTCATGAACTATCAATGGAAAAGATATAAATTGCTGAATTACAGAATGGCTAGATGTAACAGTCTCAAATTCATATTAACACATACGTTTATTCTGAGGCTGCTTTGTTTCTTGATTGTATTTCAGGATTTTTAAAGCTGCAGAGAATTTCTCAGAAATTTACAAACACTATTTTCTTGCGTTATGTATAGTTTTAAGCATTTTGTGGCCAATGTTGATAAAATGCAAACCGTAGAAAATAAAAATTAAATGCTTAAAAAAAATGAAACGCAGAAAGCTATATGAATCATCGAGGCAAGATGTCATGGCAAAATTACGTTAGTAATTTCCCGCTATTAGAAACTCTTTCGATTTTTTGTTAGATATAATAAGATCGCTAATAGAAATAAATAAGATGGAAATTATAAATATGCTTTGTCTAAGGTAGATATGAATAACAAATTATAACCAAATATATTTCTTAGTAGTTAGTGAGATCTTATACAAGATAGGCAACATGTCCTTAAGGATTTATAAATCCTAGAAAATTGAACAAAATAAAAAAGGGTTTGCATACTTATAATCGGTATGTTACTGTATTTATTTAAGGTAAGAAAACAAAAATAAAAAAGCTGATAATTTGCTTTTTGTGAATAAATAAGAGAAAAGACATGCAAAAAACAAAATTAATGTTACCAAACCATTCATTATAGCAATATGTGTTCACCTTGTCCACTTCTGCAAGTGATAATACATTATCTGAGTGGCACAAATCCAGCGATGAGAGAGTGCAGCATGTCGGGCTGTATGCATGGCAACTCTTTTCGAATTGCATCTTTCAATTCCAAGAGATTGGACGGACGAGATTGATGCACCCGGAATTTTAAATTTACCCATAGCTTTATAGTTTCCTTGCATCCTTTCTGGAGAATAAAAGAGGTCAACTTGGCTTTTAGAAAACTCCCCAGCGTTGTTAGTTCCTGAAGCAGATTCTGACACTGTACATTCTGTGTATGAACTGACACATTCTGTTTCCAAAGCTGCAACGGGCGACGAACGTGTTTGCCTTAAACTTGGTCGTTCGACCTTTATATGATCCTTCAGTGATCCAGTTTCTTCAAATCACTGAACCTGCTCTATGAGGCCTTCTACAATTAAAGACCCTTTTCTCGTCTTCTAATTTTTCTGAAGTCTGAATTTACACATTGCAACAATAGCTGATTCCTGCTTCATGTAAAATAGATTCACCAATGAAGCTGTATCTTTCCCAGTAAGCAATCATTTTCACTTACATGGCTAGCAACGAAGAACTGGTTCTGAATAAAGAACATAAATATTTATAATTGCTTATCTCATTCGAATATATTTCCAACTAAGTCATTCATACCAGTGTTATCTGTGGATTTTTTTTCTTATCTTATAGCTCGCAAAGAAACAATGATAAACCTGCAAATCGTTTTTCATTTTGATTATTTTTTTGGATTTTAGGAATATTAAAACTTTGTACGGATTTTTCCCACTCTGTTTTACAGTTTCTGACAATTACAACACGTCATCCAAAATAACAGTAACTGATTCCTACTCCATGTAAAACAGTTCTCCAATGAAGTTGTATCTTCCCAATGAGCATCTGTATGCATTTATATGGCCTGCAACGAAGAACCGGTTCTGAATCTAGAACATGTGTGTTTATAATCGCATATCTCATTCGGAAATATTTCTGAATAAGTCGTTCGTACCAGTGTCATCTGTTGATTATTTTTTCTTATCTTATATCCCACAAACAAGCAATGCTAAACATGCAAGCAATGTTTTTCATTTTGCTTATTTTTTAGGTTTTAGGGTTTTTAAAATTTGTACTGATTTTTTCCCACCCTGTTTTACAGTTTCTGACAATTGCAGCATGCCATTCAAAGTAACAAATCTCACAAAAAAAGGAACATCAGTGTTTAGATTACAAGAATTTTTAGTACTTAGAAAAATGTAATGATATCTTTATCCCTAAGGGGATGAAGTTTGAGCAATAGGAAAAAAAATGTCTACCTTTATTTTGCCCCATTCTCCTACATAAAAAAATTAAATTAAAATAGTTTTAGGAAATTGTCTTTTCGCTGTCTTAACGGATAGTTCTTGATGAGAAAGGAAATGTTGTAGAGAAATTACAATTTAATTCTCTTTATTACTACTTTTATCAATTTTCTGCTTTGCTATCTTCTTATAAATTCAAGTACATTACCAATCGAAACAAAAAAATTCTAATCAAATATACATATATATTTAGATTCATTCTTCAGAACAAGAAATTTTGCCATTCATTTAGAAATTAGGTGATACATGAAAGTTAAAATTAGATGAGCTTTCGACGTAATTATTTTTAGGTTAAACATATTCATACCAAAATATGTAATTTAATTCTGTCCTGAGCCTTATATTGACACCACATGACAATTTGCCACCAAGTAATTCAATTAGTCAATATCTCGACTGTTTTATGCCAGCAATACACTTTAGCGTAGATTCGCGTTAACAACAAATGAAACTTCCCGCTGGGAAATAGTTAGAAATAGTTGCACATGTAATTACCACAAATGAAATTATGAGGCTAATGTAAAAACTGTTTGTTATTTTCCATTTATAATTCACTACTCAAAAGAGCCATTTTTAGTCTAATAATGTGTTTCCTTAAGTTTTTAGGGTCTAAAAAGTTAAACAGTAATTGGTTCCGAAAAAAATTCAATTTTAACATCTATGTATTTCAATATTTTTTTTCAATGTAAGTTTCAATATATTTAATATGCAAAAAGACAAAATGTAAGAAAGATATTTTTCCCCTTTATTAAAATAATACTTCAGCACGATATTACAACTAAAACACAAAGGCGGCAAAAAATTGAGGCTTTTTAAATTCGATGAATATTTAGAAATTAAATTCCGTTTTTAGTTTTAACTGAAAATTGGCTTTCATGATTCCTCACATGCATGTGCCCGTTGTTGGCTCCCTGATAAAGTATAGAAAACATTTTTATATCATTGATTGTTACATCGGTTGCCTGTAGGCACATTTAAAATATTAAAAAAGTTGAATACCCGTACACTCGGGAATTGCGTTCTGTCAGTTATTTTCTAAATATTACTAGCATATAGCCTACTAAAATTTCAAATATATTTATTAAATTAATTCTACAGCAATGAGTGCCCGATAATTATGAAGTGAGGGCGAATTTTCAATATAGGAGTGAAAGTACTCACGACAAATAAAGAAGTGGTTGGGGTCTCTGATCGTTGAACTTCAGGGGTGGAACATAATATGAAAGAAAATCAACGATTCACTATTACGACAATGCCCTTGAATTTTTCTCATATTTTCTGTTCACTTCTTCATCATCATAGTTGGAATTTTTCTATTACCAGAGCATACTAAATTTCATATCCCGCGAAAAAAAATTGATGACGGTTATAATTATGATGGAACTTAGCAAAAGCATTTTATTTCATTATGCAATTAAAAAATTATAATTATTTTAAATTTTTTCCATTAATTTAGAAACGGAATATAGATCCAAAGTAAGCTTAATATAAATTCAGTTTTTTCATACTCAATTTTATTTTTTATTTGAAACTTTATATTGGAAAAAGCAATAAATTCAAGAAAAGAATTAGTAAAAAGAAGTTTCTAAGTTAGAATGCAGTAGTTACCAAAATTTTAAACCTGGGGATTTAAATTGCCAAATACACTATCAGTCTTTGAAAATCTCTTTTATACATGGAAATAATATAATGCATAAGTGACTGCAAAATGAATATCTTGCCTTTAGAACCGGTATAAGGTACCCTGTGAAAGTATTACGAACTTGAAAAAATGCGATAAATTCAAAAAAAGTCCTTAAACTGCGTTTTCTCTGACTATAATGTTTGTAAATAAGCACTTGCAAAGATTTTAGTTTACAATTTTCATTTATTAAAGAATTTAATTTCATATTGCATTGAAGGATTTGCATTCAACTGATTTTCTTGACATTTTATCTTCTTAAAGGAAGTTTAATAATATTGAATGCTTATAATCATACAAATTCCACGTTTTCTTTGAAACATGCTTAGTGTGAATATTACTTTTTGGAATCATCTTGAATTTTAAATATATGTATTTTTCCTTTATTAATATTTTGGGATTTTTGCTTTCAAAAAGGAAATACAGAAACCAAATTACATATTCATACATTTTCAAAAATATAAGGTGCATAAGAAATGTAAAAAAAAACATGTTTGGGAATCCTTTTCATGTTTATAAGATATACTCGCGATGATATAAATGTGTAAAAAAATTCATAATTTAAGATCAAGGAAGGAGAACAAGAAAATAAAGAATACGTGCATTGTTTAAAAAGGAAAAGAGTAATTTCCTCAAATTCATTTAGAACGCATAGAAATCGTGAATGTTTTGATAATTAGAAGAATTTGTTTTTTTCAGATTTGAAAAATGATAAATATTGGCATCATTTCCATGACTTAAAAGAGAATATAAAGAATTGCATGAGAATTTTTTATCAACATCTTGAAATACTCTTTTCATTGGATTTGCCAAGCAAAATGTATGAAGTTTTAAATAGTTAAATAAAAATTCTTCAAAAGTTTTGCTATCAATTTTTAGAACAAAAGATTAATTCTAACAAATGTGTTAACGCATTGAAAATGGAATTAATAACTTATTCAATCAGTTCAAAACTTTCCTTCTTAATATCTCAAAGTTCTGATTTTCATTGTCCCTTAAGCAACGATTGATTACACAATAAATATACAAAAATCCTTTTCCAAAAGATTTGTAGTTACATTTCTTGAAATATACCATTAGTTTCTCGTGTCTATTATTAGAAAAACGTTACTTTCAGAAAGTTGAAGAATCAAATTTAATTCTTATATATTTGTGATTTATAAATATTTTATTTTTATTTAAGAGCGGCTTATTTAGAATTACTTGAATTTTAATTTTCAAGAATATATAATCCCTTATTGATTCTTTCCATTAAGCATCAATAAAAGTGTCATAGACTAAAATGAGAGCAACCTTAAAAAAATGATTACTTCGTATTTTCAAATGTCCTGTACTTTCGGTACGATTATTTCTTTACAAATAGTTTTAATAGCTAATTTCTTTGTTATGTCTATCATTTAGTAATTATGTAAACAAAAATGAAATGAATAGTGGTAATAATCTTTTTATTACCAAAAATTTCTTCTGTGGCTTTGTTCTATCCGCTGAAGATTATTTTTCAGTGAAATAGTTTCGATTTAATATAAATTTTAACCATTGAACAAAGCTAATGCGGCAGAAAGGTCATCCTTTACTTTTTATTTGTAAATATTTATATTTCATGTGAAATGTAAAAACTTTCTTTTGTAATTTATGTTAAAAAATATTCGATCTGATGCATTAAAGTCCGATGGACACTTCCATTACAGAAGCAATAATTTTGCAATTCCTGCAACATGGAATGAAAAGACAATTATTCCAGAATTGCCATATAAATAAATTTAATAATCTATTAATTAATACAAAAGAAGGCACTTTAGGTAAAAATATATTTTTTTATTATAATATGCTACAAAACAATCGATAAAGTTTCATCTTTCGCTGGTAGCCATCAAAATTATAAAACGCTTGAGAAGAGTTGAAAAGAAAATACCCAATTGTAATATTTACAATTTTCCTGGCTTGTATCCAGCCGTATACTTGCGTCGCTTATAATTCCTGCATTTAATATGCATATGTAATAAAAAGAAAATGATACGTGAATCTGGAGAAATATACTTATTTAAAGCTCTAGCATATAATTTAAAATTACATCCTCGTTAAATTGATCACAATATATTTGCGAAGAAAGGGTGCTTATTTCATTTTTATACTATCCAAGAGCATATTTAAGAGAAATATTCCATAAATTCATGATGAGCATTCAAAACTGAAATAGAATGAAGTTTTCATTAAATAAAGCAGTAGTCATATTTTATATTCAAATATAAAATTGTATGGTTGGATATTATCTTCGTCATCCTCATTTCTTAAGAATGAGAATACAAGCTTTCTAGATTCAAATTTTATGAATCTCTGACATAGCTTCTTTTCACCATAAGTATCGAAATAAAGAAGAGGACATTAAAGATATTTCAAAAGCAGCTGATTAGATCCCAGGTCCTTTATACCTAGTCTTGGCAGAAGATTTGGTTACCATTTGGCAGTTAATGTGAAGAGATTTGCGACTTCACATTCAGTGAACTTCACATTCCTCAACTTACGGAAGCATCAGACGTGCTCTATAAAAAAATAAGAAAAATGCCTTACCTATTCTAAAAAAAGTGTAATGACAACTTGTATTCTCAAGGAGTGAGGAAGAATAATTTTAGAGATTTCGAAAAACAATTATGATCTATCTGGATTAACATCTCTAATTAGTAAAATACGCATCATGTGTGTTCAATCACTTACACAATTAAAAAAAAGGAATTTCTGTAGTGATCATTAGGCATCTTGAACGCACACAATAGTATGGTGTAGAATGGATGTGTGCTACACTTTTTTATTGAGAGAGTTAAGCCTATTCCTACACAGAGCAAAGATCCAAATCCTTCTATAAACTTCTACATCACTCTTAAAAGATATTTAACAGAGACATATGCACTAGAGTCCATTAATTGAAGGAATATTTGATGTGTAAAGATGAATAAATTCCCTAGGTACAATATGAGTGTTGTTGAGCAATGTTTTTATTCAATGCACAATTTGCTGAGTGTGTTGATTTATGGAAATGGCGTATTTGTGTACTTTTTGCTGTATGACCCTAGCTTTAAATTAAAGCATTGTTAAGAGCATATTTACTGAATATCTCACAAAATATCTCACAGAATATTTACCGAACGAATTCTTTTTCTAGCGATATGTTCTTCTATAGAAATTCAGAAAAAATAATTTTAGAAATGTTTGGAGACATATGTTTGAAATGGAATTATGTGAAAAGATGTAGCTTAAAAAGCACCCTCGTTTATTTAAATATGATCATAAATTATTATTTTTACAGGATAATAAATTATTAGTTTTCACATTCCAAACTAATTTAAGCATTTCTTCAAGTAAGATGATCTTCATCTGGTTTTGATATTATAAGTAACGACAAAAGCACTCTTTTTACTATAGATTTTCACCAGTAGATGGAATTATGGCCTAAGGATAAATGTTGCATTTAAAGTACGAAAGTGTTTTGTGTTTTCTTTAATGCAGATACTTTAGACTGTGCTAAATATAATTCGAGTAGTTTCTAAAAGCATTTTTTTAAATTAAAAATAACTTCAGTTTTTAGGAAAATAAGAAATTTTTTTCAATAGAAAATCGCATTATGGTTTCATGTTTCACTTTATGTGCCTTTTTTCTTATCATTGGTAAAACAATTTACCATTTCACTGTTAAAAGATATTATATTCCTTAATATGTTTTTCATTGATCTAAACAATAAATATTAACCAGTGATAAAACATAAAAAATTGGAAGATAAATATTTATAAAAATGTCCCAACGATATTTTATAAATACTTTTGTTTGTGCTATTTCGTTATGAAGTTAAAGATATAGGTGATTTAACACTAGTTTCCTTTTTTTATAATATTATTTAACTTCCTCTAATGATGAAATTAAATTACAAAATGTATTGAATTCCCAACAGTTTTATAAATTACATATTTCATATATTTCCGATAATGGTAAATAGTCTTACGTTGAAAAGTATTTGATTACAAAATGTTTTGAACCTATTCCTGATGATTATTATCCAATAATTTCCAACAAGGAGTTTCAGCATTTTATGGCCTTTTATCAAATAAGTCAATAATATAACGTTTTCTTCACAATTTAAAATATTCTTTTTCCTCATGTGAAATAATATTATGAGTTTATGAATGAATGTCATCAAATATATGAAGTCTTGAAGTGATTTGACTAATGATCCATTCGAAAGTATTGAAATTCTAAGCAATTCCTATTATCGCTTAAAAATAATTCCTATTTTCAAGAATATAACTATTTTCCTCGCAAGGAAATTCACCAAACAGATTATGACAGTATATAGATTATGACAGTTATATGCAAGGATAATCCAAAAAAATTTTTACAAGCAGCAGTACTTGGAAAGTAGAAATTATAGATGGGAATTATGTTACCCAAAGTGGAGACAGTAGGCGCTAGTTACCATAGACTGGTCGTACGAGCAGATAGTAAAACAAATTCTCAGATACTAGTGGTGTTATCCTAATCCAGTGTCTGGAGCGTGGCCATACCACAAATGACTTTCGTTATAGTGACACTTTGATAAAATTGCGTGAAACTATTTGACTTAAACATCCTGGATTATTGATGGAAAGCCCATATTCCTGCATGATGATTCCTATTACCATACAACTTACTAGAATCAGCGATTGCTGGAAACGTTTAGGTAGGAGGTCGAGAGCCACTCTCTAAAGCCCCAATTTGGCACCTAATAACTACTTCCTTTTCCCGACATTGTATAAACACTTACCTGAAAAAAGATTCATATCAGACTGCAACGTTCAAAAAGGTGCCGAGAACTGGCTAAATAGCTAGGACCTAATTATTACCAAGCCGGGTTAAACAAATTGGTCAGTCGCGTGATAAATGCCTCAACAGTTTTGGTAATTATGTAGAAACGTGATCGCCAGATATCTCTCTTAATTACCATTTGTATTCTATATCTATTCATAATAGAGAATTTTTCCTTTTACTTGTAAACTTTTCACTCCTCGTATTTCAAGTATTGTTATATACATCTGAAATCCTTTTTAAGATTTTATGCATATATGATTTTCTTCTTTTGAAAAAGCTTATAATTTTGGATTTCGATTCAGATATCATATGATAAAAATCATTTGTGGATGGAACACAGAACAGTTAAATAAGCGTGAACATTTATTATGCTCGATTATAAGTTATACCTTTAAAATACAATTATTGGATTGCACTTTATATTAAGATCATGAGCTTAACTGTAAAAATAAAAGTCACAGTTTTATTCTATGTTAATTCCATTTTTTAAACTTTGAATATGAGAATCCAAATTTAAAAAGTGGAATAATATGTGCTTTAAAGAAATTAGAAATATTTTATTCACTTTCCTAAGCTTTTAAATTATGTCAGAAATAATTAAAACGCAATTGAAAGGTTTACTACTTCATTCCGAAATCTCTTCAAAGAGCTGACTTTGAAATTCTTAGAGTGGCATTGATTTCATTTTCCAATTAAAATGATTCCTTTTGAAGTTTATAATGTGCACTTGAAATATATTATAAGTGACTAAGTCAAATTTATTGACAGGAATTGCTCTTCCTTCTAGAAATAGAAATTTCATTTTAGATCCCATCCCCAAAATAAAATATACTAAAGTTTATGAATTGATACTTTGATACTTTGACATTTTGACTTATTATTGATGAAAATATCAAATGTATTGTTTAAGATATTTCAACAGAGAAAACGTTAGTCGTTCAAATCTCAGGCAATTAAAATTTCTAATGTTTATGAAAAAACTCAGGATAATTTTTCTTGTTAAAATGGATTTAGATTTTTAAGTTACCATATTTCAATCAGGATAATAATTTAATTTCTAAAAGATCAGACGCAATTAATTTCAAAAGATTTTAATCCTGTATTAGAATTTTAGTCAAAATTATAAATTATAACTGCCTAAATATAATGGCTACTTAATTTTTAGAAACATAAATATTTGCAAATATAAACAATCATAACAATATTTTTGAATTTTTCAACACAGAATTATAACTGTTTAAAAAAAACAGAATGGCTTAATATTTCCTTGCTATGTAAAACACTTGCTGTAAAATTTAAATTAAATAAAATTTAAATTTAAATTAAATTAAAATAAAATACTGAAATCAGACTATGCAGTGGTATACAATCGTAAAATGATAAATAATAAATCAATAGTAATTTACAACATCAGTTTGAAAAGATATAAATAAACAATTGTAAAGAATATAATATGCTGTTTTTACATACATTTTTCATCCATAAAAAATGCTTTTTCAAAGGAAGGTTTTATGTTTGATCTTGATAAATTCAACACCATATACAGTGCCTTTAATCGTTTCCTTTAGATAAATAACATTTATATATTTAGCATTTTAATCCGGGTTGGTTGAAACAGATAACAGGATATAATAGAATTGGTTTTATGGGCTCATTCACATTTATATTGAATTTTGAATAGTTTCAGTAAGAAAAGAGATATAATATAGAGTGGTTCAATGACACATTAAAACATAAAATCTTTGCAATTTCTCTGGCATCTTGGCATAGGGGTCGCGTTTATTCTAAGTGATCATGGCATCCCACGAACAAGTCCTGGTTCTTGCATTTTTATTCTTCGGTGTTCTATCTGGGATTGTAATTCCCTCCTCTCTTTAAAAAGGAGTTCTGAAAGCGAATGTGAAGCATGAAAGGGTCAAGTCTTACTGATGTGCTTAGTTGTCGCTGATGAACAAAAAATACACGCTCATCTCGTTTTAAACCGATGATAAATTTCTGTCAGCGGGCATGTTAAGTGCCATAAGCAGCAACAACACCCTAACAATTATGTATCTACATTCGATATGTTTCAATAAGTAGTTATCAATTTTTCATCGATCTTCTTTAAAGCGATGATTACAAGTCTAATCGTCGTTTTAAAGAATAACAACGTCGTTTTCTGAGAATAACTATTTTAAGCACTGAATTTTATATATTTGTTTCTCTAATTTGATCTTGAATAATAACATCTACTTTGAATTAGATTTCGTATACAGAGAGTTAATTAAATTAATTCGTTGTACAAGTAGATGATTTATTACATCATTATTGGAAAACGAAGGTTTGTTGGACATTTTTTTTTACGTTCATTTTCTCGAAACTCTTCATAAAAATAGTTTCTCCATTCATGTCAACCATTTCTACCCAGTGTTAGCTCATACGTTTAGGGATATTCATGTTCTGGAAAATGATTCAATATTTATTTCTTATTTCATCATAGATGTAAATATAGAGGAAGTTACATTTAATCCTTATTTGCAATTAAGAGTATGTGTCAACCAACAATTTGACTTTCTTTTTTTGTGTTATTGTCAATAAATTATTAAAACAACTGCAATTTATGTGCTAACTATATGATACATTTTTAAGAATATGTTCATTTTTTTCCGTTATGACGTACTTATTCTTCTTTTTAAGATAGAATCATCTTTAAAGAATTATTTTTAAAAAGTATTTATAATTTCGTTTCTTAATGAATCAGAATTTTTGAAGTCTTTATTTCTTATTTTCTCTTAAATATAAAAAAAATATATTTTATCTTACCAATCTTAAATTTAAAAAAAGGGGAAACCTAAATTCATATTGTTTTAAATAAATAAAATTTAGGCTAACAGTTTACACCCAAAATACATAACTATGCTATTCTACATTACCATAATATTTCAAAATATATTTTCCTTAAAAATATCAATTTATGCCTTCATTCTTTATACAAAAATTAACATTTCTGAATGAATAAAATTTCTCCACTTTTGTTTGTCATCTTACATTCAACCACATGTAATTTTTGTTTCTTAATTCAAATAGAAAGATTCGAAAAAATTCCATATCATATTAAGGAAGCATGCATCGATTTTTATATCAGAAACAAGTCAAGCAAATCCTTATGATGCAGAACAGCTTTTAATGATAAATTAAATTTATTGATTCTCAAAAGTAATTTTATTTCAGAAATATTCCGAGCATTCTTTGAAGATATAAACATATTTTTCATATTTTGCAAGTAAATATGTTTTTAATATTAATTTCACTTCACCAAAGTTCATTAAAAATTGTACACCCATTATATAACATCGTTATTATTAATTATATATTTTGTGATACAAAGATAATTTCTGTTATTTTGTACTCAAATGTGAACATAATTCATTTTTGCTGTGTTCCCAGATTGTTTGGTTTTTATTTAAAATTAAAGCGAATATTTGATTTTTTTGGAACTTAATATAATTATAATTTTGTAATATTTGAATCTTTTTCAAGATTTGAGAGAAGAAAATCTTGAAAGAAATGAAACAAGTTTTAGTTATGTATTTCATTAAGTATTTGTAACGTAGAGTACATAAGTTATAGAACTTCCGTCTTTCGAAATATATTTATTTGTAAAATAGAATATGAATGACCATTAACTTAAAGATAATATTTCAGAACTCATTTTTAATATATCCAAAGTACATTTTAATTCAAATTTTGAGAACATTCTTTTAATGAAATTCTGATTGAGATATGCTTTTTAAGTTAATAATTTTGAAAGAGATTCACAACCATGATCTCTCATAATAAATATTTACTGTGCAAAAATAATATTTTTTGTCAATTATGGATAGAATAAATCTGGAATGCATACAAATTTTGTTTATTTAGAAACTAAAAATAATTACTTGTTAATTTTTTAAATAAAAATAAAAATTAAATAAGAAATAAATTGGCATAATCATTTCAAAGGTGTTTTTGAATTCTTAATTTAGAAATTTAAAAATAATGCTTTTTTTCTGAATATCAATTTAATTATGGGTTTATAAGCATATAAAATTCAAAGAGCTGATTTGTATTACGCAGATCATTATTCAAAACATAAATTGTATAAGAAATTGAAGAAGAAAATATAAATAGAACTTTTTTTTATACAACGAACCAAAGGTTTTCATAGAGAAATACTTTTAAATTTTGCTATCAATTAAATCAATTTCATAGAGAAATACTTTTAAATTTTGCTATCAATTAAATGGTAATACATATTATTTCTGATCAAATTCAAAATTCAATTATTTTGCTAATATTTCTTGGTAACATTCAAACCTGTATCACTATAACTGCTATATTTAAAAGATTAAATAAAGACTGAGTTGTTATCTTTTTGTAATATAAACCTTTGGAAATTTTCCATCACGACGTTTGAATATAGTGTGCTTCTTTATTCTTCGATGCTTATTTGAAAAACTATTTAACCTTCTATTTTGTTTAAAAAAGGTTAACTAAACTCGATAAGTGAACACTTCATACAATTATTATTCACTATTCCTAACACATATGATTAAATATATTCAAAGTGATATTAAAATAGAAAACATCGATGTCGAAAATCAAAAATGCTGAAATTTTAAATGTAAAGAATGGAGAAAATAATTTGTGATAAGATTTGTCAATAAATGTCTTCAATTTGTCACAAAAGAATGTGACATATGACACTTTTCAAGTTATTGCTTTAGGGATAGAAATAATTCGAAGGAAAAATTTTAAAAAAGTAAGGGGTTTTCAAAAGCTGATTCAGAATTTTTAAAAAAATGAGGAACGACTATGATGGCATACTAGGAAGCACTTGAATACTTTATCCATAAAAGTGAACTTCTGGTATTTATTATTATATACTTTTATTGTTTTAAATAAAAGAAATTCTATTGAAAATTGAAAATATAAATACATTGAATATGGATGGTGGAATGGAAAAAACATGATTACATGTTATTTACTATGAAAAAAATGAATTAGTATTGTGCTGTTTCATGCTGAAGCCTTTTAGCACAAATGTATATGCTGATTGCTCCTTAAGATTAATATCTTCTTTTTCTTATGTGGATATCTTAATCAAATTTTTTTAAAAAAATTGTAACGTTTTTTTTTGAAATTTTACATGTGTTTAATATCAATTAAAGCAGAAATAACATTTAAATGGAATTGATCTTTATATATAAATATTTTCTAACAAAGATCTATCAAAGGAAAAAATATTAATGCCAGTCAATTTTTGTGAAGTCAATTTCCTTTTTCTTTATTCCTATGCGGTTTTTTATTTTGTAAAAACTATTATTGCATACAAACAACATGGATGACAAGTGATTTAACGAGCTGCAATTCCATCATCATAAGAATCTTAAAATAAGACATTAAAATATATTTCAAATTCTTTTTATTTTAATATGTCTGTGATTTGTTCAAACTTTTGGCAAAATATGCAGCAAAGCGAGTTTTTTTTTGTTTCATTTTATAATTTTTTTCGTTTATTTTATAATAATTTTGAGTTATCATTTCAATTTTTACGAAACTTTTTTTGTTCTGAAAAAAGTAAATTTAATTAGTTTAAAAGTCCTGAAGAGTTTCATAGTCAGTTATTCCTAATTCTCTATTTTATTAAATTAATCCTGAAGGATTTCCAGGAAAAACATGTCTACATTGAAACATTTGGAAATGTAAAAAAAGCCAAGAAATATTGAGCAGTGATAATTTTATATGTTTACCTAAATTACTATATCGAAATCAATTTCATCACATTACAAAATATAAAATGGTCAAAACATATTCAGCGAAAGAAAAAAAATGCTTTAATTAATTTTATTTTCAGATCCCATGGATATAATTTTTTAGACATTGAATTTTTTTTTGGTTTCGGGATGCTAATATTGTACTTGCATTAATAATACATATTTCACGACGAATTTTCCTTATTAAGGATAACATTAATAATTAAAAATAATGAAATATAGATTTTATTATAGAATGTTTTGATTTTTTTTAAATTTTTGTTATAACTACTTGATATATTGTTTAAGACTTATCGTGCATATAAATTGATTTTACTTTGTCAATACAAATTTAAATTGATATTTGAATTAGTTAAAAATTAAAAAAATCGTATGCATTTATTAATAATATAGTATTTCCTGTCTGTGTAGAAAAGAAAATAAGAATGACATTTTTATATATGTATAGGTTATCATGGTTATTAATTATATTGCATCTTGGAATGCCTTTTTTTTTTTAGAATTACAGAACATCTTATACATGTAATTCCAGAAAATATTTCAATGAAATTTAGTACGTAATAGAATAAAAATATATAGAATGAGCACCCACTTCAAAACATGGTTCAAAAGGACATATGTAAGTTTTTGAGCTCAAAATATTATATCGACTTGCATCTCGCATACTGATCAAGCGATAATTATACCGTCGTGCAGGAAAAAAAGTCTTAGCTGCTGCTATTCGCTCTATTTAACAGGAATATCAATAAGAATATTATTGATAATGTGTATGTCCAACATTCCTAGAAAGAATTTGCCGTGTTAATTTTTCAATGCAAAATTCTCTACTCTAAATGCTTTAAAAGAATTGTGTATTTCTTAGTAGTAGCATACCATGCTGCAAATGTTGTCTGTGGAATGAAATGAAATGGAAAGAAATTTTGAAAATAACACAATATTTAAAAGACAATGTTACCAATGAAACATACTTTAAAATAGTTCTGTGATGACTGAAACTGATGCTGAAAAAGTCCAATTTATAAACGTGAATTTTAATATAATTGGTGCTAAAAACTTCCAAAATATTATGGGACAATTTAATACTTAATATTGTCAAAATACCTCTAAGTACAAGTCAGGCTACAAAAACAATGAAAAATATTATGGCAAAATATCAATGAGCTTTTATTTATTGGATAATTGACTAAGTTCTCGGTGTTTTCCAATAGATAATGTTACTGGAATAGATTGTGTTAGTTTATGATAGTTACGTATCTGTTTACAAGTACTATATGCAAGCCTAAATTTAGTATATATTATTTCGCGGAAGTGCAAACAATATTATTTTTCATCACGTTAAATATGTCAGATTTCGTGCCCAAAAAAGAGTATTTGCAGGGAATTTTTCTGCACTATTTTATTAAAAAAAACCTGCAGTTGAAGGTCACATAATTCTTGTTGAAACTTATGACTATCAAGCTCTGCCTGAAATAACTTGTCGCTTTAAAATAATGATTTTGATCTTGAAGTTAAAGTAGGCTGTGTCGCACCAAAAAAGTTTTAAGACGAACAATTGGAAGCAATACTTCATGAACATTTCTGTCCAAAGCTAACTGGTCTTGCAGAATCAGAAGTTGATCAAGCAACATTTTCGAAATGTTTGAAAGTATTAGGAATGATTCAAAAGAACGGTCAGTAGTTGCCGTACAAGTTAAAACCGAGAAACGTCGAATGGTGTCTTTTCAAGAATTAACAAATGCTTGAACGGAAGTAAAGAAAGGAAAAGAACGGTAGAAAGGACTGGCGATGAAAAATTGATACACTACAATAATCCTAAGCGAAGAACACCGGCTGCACATTAACATCTTCAGCAAAGCCGAAAATCCATGGCTCCAAGCTTCTGCTCTGCATTTGGTAGGATCATCTGGGTATTGTTTATAATAAATGACTCAAACCAAATAAAATCACTATTAAGGATCGCTACAGACTGCAACTGGAGAGATTATACCCATAATTCAAGGAAAATCGACCGCTATACGAGCAGACACCACAAGGTTATTTTGCAGCATGACAATGTTTTGCCAATTTTGCAAAACCGGTAAACACCTACTTGAAAACTCTGAATTGGGAAGTCCTACCCTACCTCTGCGTTCATCAAATATTGTTCTTTCTTACTATCACTTGTTCCGATCTGTGACACAAAGCCTGACTTGGCCTCTCTTTCGTTCTTATGAAAATACCAAATACTGGTTTGACTCTAAAATAGCACCAAAAGACGAGGGATTTAAATGCTCTCAGATAGATATGAAAAATTAGTGGCTATCAATGGACTATACTTTCAGTAACATGCTTTTTAAAGAGTTTTTAAAAAAATAAAGTATTAAATCTCACAAAAAAGCAGCGAGAACTTATTCAACATCACACTAATTAGAGAAAAACAGAACTACAATGAAACTGACAGTTATGAAAAGCTTTTCTTTGAAATTAAATCAGTTAGAATGAGTTTTTTAGAAATCATGTATTCTGAAGATATTCAGATCTCAAAATATTAAGCTGAATTTCTTATGAAAATTTGCAAAAATTTCTAGTGAAATAATTCTCTATAGGAACTTACTATATCTGAGCTGCTTTTCAGTTCTGATATTTTGATGCCTAACAGTCTATTTTCTTTAAAATAATTTGTCATCAGGTATGTTGTTTCATTCGTGAGCACAATTTCAAAAATTGTCGTCATCTTTAAAATGTATTGCGTTAAAAATATAAAATGTATTTCAAATTTATCAACGATACTTTATTAGAATCTTCAGATTTATTACAGATGATCAGATTCATTATTAATACTTTATTAGAATCTTCAGATTTATTACAGATGATAAGATTCATTATTAATACTTTATTAGAATCTTCAGTAATTTTTAGTTCTTTCATTTCAAGAAAATAAAAATTATACTGAAGAGCTTTACTTCCAGTAAAACGAAATAATATCAAATTCATAGCATTTTTATATTATTCTATCATTTTTTTACCTAAACTAATTTGGATACCTTCAATACATCACAGAAAGTTTTACTACTGTATGATCTTGCTACGAATATGGGGTGTTGCATCTCAGAACAGTTAGTTTCATCGATAGAGGATTTACATTTTGCTATCATTTTTGATGGATCAATAATGGCAGAGTTCGGCGTCGAAATAAGGCATCTTTTGGGTGACGAATAATTCTAGAATCTTCAGGAATTTTGTAAATAGAATCAGTAGAAGGTGATTCTTCTAGAACATTCTGCCCCCTAACACGGAAGCTATAAGAAAGCCGACATACCAAGCAAGTGCGGAATAAATCTGATAAGTTGAGTGAGACTCAATGGCATTGAATGGAATTTCGAGCGATTTGTAAATTGATGACTGAACCGTTGGTCGAGTCTTGGGGATGTAGGCTGAGTAGCCACTCACTTAGTAGAGAATCAGCAATTGAATACAGCTAAAGCTAGAAGACAGTGGAGAATAGCAGACATTAAGAGAGATGAGAAAATCAGTGTGGTATTTGATTTTATGTTATGTTCTATGTGGCAGTTTTGTGCTTCAGTTATTGTTCTTTTGTACCGAATAATTACTAGTGGGTTCTTTTCTTGAGCACATCACAGCTACGTGTATGTTGTCTGTATCTTCGTCCAAGTTCAGACCAAGCTAGTGCGGAATCAACCCGGTAAGTTGAGTCAGTCTCAATACATCGAATGGATTTTCGATCAATTAATAAATTGATGACTGAACTGTTCGTCGAGTCTTGGGGATGCGGGCTGAGTAACAACTCGTTTGTAGTGAGTTAGCAATTGGATGCAACTAAAGCTAGGAGACAGTGGAGAATAGCAGACATTCAGAGAGCTGATAATAGTAGTGTCGTATTTGATTTTATGTTTTCTATCTGGTATTTCAATACTAATGTGCTGCTGTGCATTAAAAATGCTCTCCTTCAGTACGTCTCAGTTGCATGTTTACCTCGTGTGTCTTCTTTTTCAAAAAAACATATTATTATTTATTACTGAAGCCTATAAGGATATTTCAAAATATTCCTACTTTATTAAATCAATTAATTGTATGAGATTTTGTGTGCAGAATTTTTTCCCAATATTATACACGTGTCAACAAAAAGTTATAAGTAAAGTTTTAATAAGCAAATGATTATTTATATAAAGAAAAATTTGATTGAAAAATATTATTTCAACAAGGTTAAAATAGTTAATTAAAATTAATTTAATGAAATTTACTTTTCAATGAGTAAATATTTGAAATCTAAAACAATGGTAATGTAATCAATTTAATTTTTTTAATTATAAATAATTATTTAATTGCATTTATTTATAAAATTCTACGACATAAAAAGAAAAGTAGTTTTTAATCATCTTTGATCATTCTTGTTGTCCAATGCAGTGGTTTTCTTATATTTATGACTGTTATAATTGAAAAGTAAAATATTTGTGAGATAAAAAAATATTTATTAAAATATTTCAAGAGAACAAAACAAAATTTGAAATGTTTTTCTGAGAAATTCTATTCCATAAGATTCATATGTGACTTTCCAAAATGGCATATGTTAATGTTGAGGTGGAATGAAATTTCTATCTAAAAAATTATTATTAAGATGTGAATCATGTTTTTACACATAAGTAAATTAGCATTTTTGAATTTCTCTATCAGAAGCAAAGCAAAAATGTTTTGAAGAAAGAAGTGTACCATAAAAAAAACCAACATCAAGTACTTTTTTGATAAATTCTGATCATTTTTAATTATTTATGATTTTTTTATCAGTCAAATACACGCAACAAGATTGTTGGAATTCTTACAAAAAATATAAATATTTAATTAAATCTGCTCCTTTTTATTTGTTCGCAATCTATATGGTTGATGATTTTAAATTTTAAAAGTAAAACAGTACAATTTTATAAATTAAAAAAAAAATTGGCAACATAAATATACAGTTTTGATTTTCAGTTGTAGACTCCAACAGCTGGATTCGAGTTAATGCAAGAGCGTTTTCTGGAGAAAAAAAATTTCTTGAGCTCTGGCGAATTTTGTTTTTGTAGTAATAATTCATGCTTCGACAAAGGTATTTGTATACTAATATCAAAATTTATAAAAATGTACACATAAATGTCATTTAAGCAAATCAGACATTTTACTACAACTTTTTCTATTGTGTATCTTCAATTTATTTCCCTATTTAGTTTTTTAAATTAAAATATTCTGATGTTAATGTTTTTATAAAAAATGCATTTTTGTGATCTAACATTTTAAAGTGAAAAACTAAATGAAATCATCTGCATTTAGTTTTTTTTTTCTTCTTTCTCATTTACTATTCGAATTTTGTAAATAATAAGTTGAAGTTATTAAATTTTTTTTAACAAAATTGTAACGTTTTCCCTATTTGCGTAGTCAAATTATCCCTTATTTCAATCACTTTTGTGTATTTTTAATTTTTTTTACTTTTATATGTGTTCATTTTTTGAAACGTTAAATGTCAAACATAAAGTCAGCATATCAAGTGAAAAATCACTGCACTGAAATATATATTGCAAATTACTTTCGGAAAATAGCCATTACTTACAAATATATTAGCTGAGAACATTTTTATTTTATCGAATTCTTTCTTTATATCTGTGTCACGTGATAGTTATTATAATTCTTAACCTTAACGTACAATAAATAATAAAAAATAATAGTAGCTAAAAAAAATGGGAAATCGTCTAAAAAATGCAGGTATTTTTCTTAACAATAGAGAAAAAATAAAATATATTCTGCCTTTTAACCAAAAACATTATTAAAAAGAGTTTTGGATTACGTTTTGTTATATAGCTAAAAATTCAGCACATTTCATTTATAGTTTTAACTGATCTTTTAACCCTGAAATATTTTGAACGCATTCTGAATTAATGAATAATTCTGAGATAACTCAATTCAAGAATTTATCGTTTCCCGTTTTTAAGATTTCTCCCGATTAATTAAATAATTCTTGAGTAAGTTAATGCTCCTAACGTCTTATTGGAACATTTGTTCTATCATATAAATTATAGCAGTATTTCTATATTGACAATTATAGGTTACATAGACAATTTAAGATACAAATTTTGAACCTGTTTCTGACATTTGCTTTCAACTTTTCTAAAGTTGGTCATCCCTAAATTCTTCTTTTATATTCTGATTTCACTTCCGATTCTTCTTTACAAAAAAAAAGCCAATAAAAAACAAGAAATTTTATTGGTGGTAGTGGATATTTACCAAAAAATCAGTCCAAATTTGATGGAATTATGGAAAAATTGCTAAATATTTTTTTTAAAAAATTTGTCATCGATTGAAAAAAAAATTACTAGTCGTAAAATTTGAAAATATAAAGTATTATGCCACTGAGTATTTATCTAAAAATCAGTGACCAATTTGAAATTCCATCAAAAAATAACTGAAAAATGATTTTCCATTAAGATGTGCCATTCGTGTGAAAAAATATTGAGGATACATATCTTATTGAAACTTGAAATTATTAGATGACAACAATGCAAAAGGATGCAGCTCTCGATTGTTACTAGAATATTAAATATGTTTAAAAATATTTTCTGAACATTCTTTGATATGTTTAGTTTTGAAATTTATGATTGAGTAAGTGTTATTTACCTAAAAAAGGACCTAAGCGATGAAATTGATTGATCTATAGATTTCTTCTATGAAATTGATTGATACATATTTTACAGTACACATAATTACCGTCTTATTTTTTCCAAGGGAATTATTCGTCATATAACTGTTAACTAAGCTTTCCTATATTTTCTAACATCAAAATACGAAATCTAAAAATAACATGTTTAATTATGGCATTATTCAGAAACTGATATTAAAAAAGAAAAGAAATGAAAATTCTGATTGACCAAATTTATAAAATATAATTATAAATATTCATGTTTTTGTTAATTTTTACCAATATTATGAACTATGAAAATTTAATTAGTTCCAAAGTGTTAATTAGAAACTGAAAAAATAATGTTATTTTTCAGTAATTAAAAGAAATCTAGCTAAGAGAGAAGAAATGAATAAAAAAATAATTATATTGGCACATTTTTCGGGAAAGAGCGGCGATCTTAGTTAGCCGAAATATGACCATTAAGTGCAGAAAAATTCTCTTCATACTTTGTAAACTATAGTATCCCATTACTCAATTTTTTTAATGCAAAATTGTTTTCAATGCTTCAAAAATAACGATTTTGTCAAATCAGTATCCTTTATTTTATTGTACTCAGATAATGAGACTTGCTACCATAACACCGTTTTAAAGCGAAAGAAAAACAAAGCCATGTATTCAGATTTTAAATATAAATAAATTTTTTTTAAAATTTCGTAAAGACACATTTTTGTTTATTTTCCTCCGTTTAATAATATATCCTTTTTAAAATTATTTATGAAGGAATGCGGGTTTCTTGATGGATTTCCTTTGATGTTTAACAAAGAGAAACAAATTGGCAAAACTTAGAACTCCTGCAACTCTAGAGTACAAAATTATAGTAATTTGTTTGATGCATTCTCTCTGCTTGAGAATTTGCAAGGGGCAAAATATAATGCCCTCGTAATTTTTTGTCTAGAGTTTTGTTGATTCATGTTAAATGAGCAAAATATTTCAAGAATCAACTTTTATGAATTTGTAACTCATGTGAAATAGTTCATTTTTATAAAAATTGTTTTTTAAAACATTATTTTTTTAATTGAGGCATTTTTGATAATTATTTTATAAACTTATATATATATATATATATATATATATATATATATATAAATACTTTCATTTTGTGAACTTTTAGCGTGTAATTCTGAATTGAGTTTTAATTTCGATTTCGACCTAGTTGGTTTCGTTTTCATTTTGTTGATCAAGAAATGGGTTTTGATTGTTTTAATAATTTTATGATTGTATATATATATATATAACTTTTAATCCTTCCTATCTTATTGCAAATATCTGATAAATAGAAAGGAAACTTCGTAACTGAATTTTTTTAAATTAATATTTGTATTTAGTTAAATTAAGGAAAATCAAAAATTATAATAAATAAATGCTTTTACAAATAAACAAAAAAAAATCATTTTCATTTTGTTTACATTTTCAATAAAGATATAGAATTTCTAAAAAAGCGAAGAAAAATAGTGGGAGATTCAAAATAGTCCAGTGGATAAAATTTTTAATCGTTAAATGTTTAGAAAATATTTAATAGTAAAAAGTTTAAAATGACCTGTTCAATAAACTTTTTATTCGTTTATTTTTTATAAAATATTTATTTTTATCTACAATTTGAATAAAATGCATCTTCCAATATCATTTTATTTTCGTTCTTTAACAAATGTATGCGCAATGTGGTGAAATGTGCTATAAAATAAATGAAAAGAAAAAAATAGTTTTGTCACTCAATATTTTGATAAAATATTTCCGTAAACATGATAGTAGAATTAAGGAATCTGCAATAATAATAACATTTCTTTTTTTAAGTATTCTTAGAGAATATCTCTATGATAAGATACGTTATCCCTCTCCTAGTGATTTATTTCTTTCCTTTCCGTTTTTATTTATTTTTACATTTAGCTTGGTATTGCTTTTCCACAAAAATGACCAAAAACGATTTATGTAGATGAAGCTGGGTTCTTGTGATATATTATTGTTTGAATTTTTAAATGATAAGTATCAAACGCTTTAGATTTTTTTTTAAATAATGAAGATATTTAAAAAAAATTTTCTACAGCTGTAGATTTAAAGAGTTTAAAGAAGGATAATATTAAATAACCGTCTTCTATATGTATTTGTATCAATATCAATCATAAAATAAATTTATATTACATATATCTCAGATTTCGATTATAAATATGACAAATTTCTCCTCTAAATAACGTACGGAAGTAGTAGTAGAATATATAATGAAAATTTTGTGCACTTGAAATTCAAATGTTATATTTTCATTTTCTATAGAATTTTTCGTAATATTAAAATGTATTATTTTATTTCAATTCAGAAAACATATTCTAAATCAATTAATTGTGCCTATTTTATCGCAGTGATCAAGTATATATATTATTCTTTAGAGAAAAAAATGATTTCAGATTCTAATTCATTTAAAAAGGAAATTTAAATTATAAATAGATATAAAAGGCTAAAAGAAAAACAGTAAAACATACAAAAGAATAGATCAATCAAAAGTTAGATCAGAAAAAATATACTAGTCAGGTATTTCTTTATTGTTTATTTTAAATATCGAAGGGTGTTGAATAAGATATCATGGATTAAATATAACAAATACATTATGTAATGCCCTATTTTTATCAATCCTAAATTATTAGTTGTCAAATAGGATTGCCAAACTTATTTTTTCGCTATAACTTTATTGCACAAATGGTGGTAAATTCAAATCTTGCATTAACATTGAGGACACTAAATATAAAATTAAAGAGCATGATTTAGTAAATTATTTCTAAGATGATGATATAACACAGAGAATTAAAATATTGTCCTGATTTTTTATCCTAAATTTTTATGAGATTTTATTTTCTGAGAGATGCTTTTACCTGTACATTAACAGTTTTAATGTTATTATCCGGATTTAAACATTGAATGCTTATTGTTTGCCGAATTGAATTCCCTGCTTCGATTCATTTCCCACAATTTAATATTCTAATTATGATCTTGTTTTGTTATATCGAAATACACATTCAAATGAAAGTCGGATGACTGGATTTAATTAAAAAACTATGAGCATTCAATGAATTTGCTTTACAATTTTGAGAATTTTTAACCCTACTAAGTATCTGATATTAAAATAATTAATAATTTAACTAATGTCTTTGACAATTTATGAAGGGCATTTATTTGAAGTGAAATTTATTAGTGCAATGTTATTGAAATAAAAATAAATGTTTATTGAAAAAATGTTTTGGTAATATTTTTAACTCCATCATTTCATATATTCTATATTCTCAAAATATAATAAGTGCTGTTGTAATGTTGTGAACAAAATTGAATGCTTGTTTTTTTCAAAACTTGTATCTCTAAAATAGTCGAACCAAATATAAAGCAGATATTCACTTTGAATTAAAAATTTAATGGTCACATGAATTTCCCAAATAATCATTAAAAAGCACCCTTAATAATTTTATTATTAAGAAATCCTTATCCTATTAACATAAGGAAAACGGTTTTTCTCAGTGGTCTTGGTGATTTAATAAACATATCTGTTTAACTAATGACATTTCTTAAAATAAATTTTGCTTTTCTTTAAACATTCAAACTATATAAAATAAATTCATTGCATATATTTAGAACATATATAGAATATTTTTGTTGAAAAAATATACATATCACAAATGATTTAACTAATATATTAAAAAAATGCTATTATTAAATATAAATTTGAATAATAACAATAATATTGTAATGCAAAAGAAAAAAATATTTTTCTACTCATCAAAAGTTTGGTATACGATATGCAAGTTTATCCTAGTTTGAATAATATTGCAGTTTGAATACTTTCGTTCAATTTGTCTCCTGAAAAAAAGTAGGGTCGAACTGTCATGTGTTTTCAAATTCTAAAACATTAAAATCAAAAGCACTTGAATAAGCTTTCAATGAATCCCTTGACAATAAATCGCACTTTATGTCCTCTTATTCATTCCACAAAATTTTAAGATAAAAATACCGAAAGCCCTGATATTGAAGTTCTGAGTGTACTTAACAGAGATTGTGAACTTTAAAACTTCTCTAAATCAACATATCATTTGCTTAAAATCAAATAACCAATTAAATCATTCGTTCGTGGTCAATGATGCAACTTCAGATAAAAATTATGCGGGTGCGATAAAATTAGAATTTTCATTGCAAGTTGTCGAAAATCAAACAGCTGCTAGACAGTGAAGCGACATTTTTCTTTAGTATTAGCCCCAATGGTTGACGTCAAAGACTACTTAAGGATTAAAAGTTTGCATCAAATTGTCTTCATTAATCTCATTTCGACTTTGAGCTATTGTGTTAACATATCAGTCAGACTCGTAGAAATAATGTGTAGTAGGTGCTAAGTCTAAAACATTGAAATTCAATCAAATTTTGCAGTCAAATTTTCTCTGCCATTTTGCCATTGTTGCCATTCACTTAAAATTTTGAATTACAAATGTTAATTAACAACATGCTTGAATTCTTTATAGATTAATTATTTAGCATTTAAATAAAAATAAAGTTGACATTTACATACAATAATTTATAAAAATGAAAAAGCTTCACATAATTATACACTATTAAAATTTTACTACGAAACTACATGCTACTAGCTTTATATATTTCTCTAATCACTGAAAGAAAAACAAAGCCAAAATTTGAAATAAAGATAACTTTAATTAGATACAAATTTTAAACATTACTAGAATTTCATATAATTTTGAAAAAAAAAAAACATTATGCTTAAAAGTAATTGATACTCTAAGTGATATAACGAAGGAAATTTATGCAAAAGATCGCTTTACACAAAATGTTACATCATTACTAAAATGTAGTTTCAATTGCTTGTAAGGGAAGATAAAAATAATTTTGATCAATCTCAAAAGAACTGCAGTTATCTAACCATTACTGAATATCATGGATTGATGCTGCTTTTTTTCAGAGCAAATACGTTAAATCAATATACCATCAAATAAATCAAGTGACGAACGAGTGAATTGTGAGCTATATGTTTTATATTAATAGATGTTTTCAGAAGTCTACTATTTATACTTGGAGAACCACAAATTATTGGATAAGAATAGAATAAATAATTAAGTGTCAGCTCAATTGTTTTCAAAGAATTTTTTAATTAATTGAAAGTAAATGAAAGCATAGTTTGTTTTCCGTTGCAAGAGTTCAGTTGTCAAAAAGTGTTAATTAAAATAGATCTTTTCAGTGCAGCAAAACTCAGTGTAAAGAACATAGTTTAACCAGTAGTTCCAATGGATGTTGAATGGTTGATGAGTCTTTGATATGGAAGTGAATTTGGAGACAAAACTGAAAATTTCGAAAACTGTTGAAATTTTGAAGGTCATTTGGGAGAAAAGTTGTGGTATCATTCTATAAGTTACTTTACCCTGTCATGAAAGCTATAAAAGGAAAAGAAAAATCACCAACGATGATTCTGAATATTTAGATGAAGAAAAGCCACAAAGGTTACCAGTTTTACTTTTGCGCTATTTGAAATGTTCACTCTTTTTTATTTCACTTTCCCCCATATTTATTGGCTTAATACATATTAAATTATAATACATATGCAACTTTCTTCTACTAAAAATTTTGAGGAGCACCAAAAGAATTAAAATTATATTTTTTCACATCTTAAGAAAGGTTTATATATTGTGCTGATACTGTACGTATATAGAGGACATATTCTTTTGCCAATTTTAAAACTTATTTTTTTTACTTACTTAATAGCTTTACATATGATTAAGTGGATGACTCTTTCAGCAAATTATTGAATTTTTTTAATTACATGGACGTATTAAACAATTAAAAATGCAAAACGAAAAAAAAACCCCTTAAAAACTTTTTAATGATTAAAATATTGCTTACATAGGAATGAAAGTAATAAAAATCCCTTTATTGTGTGTATTATTTAATTAGTTAAATAAATTCTTATACCAAGGGGTCCTACTAAGAGGTAATAAGATATTTATTGATTAGAATGGTTTTTTATTCTAAATGTAATAGGATAGAAAAAATAATTATTTATGTATGTTAAAATGTTTTAAAAGGCTAATAAAATACTCGGGTGTAATAATGATATTAATTCCTGTGTATTTTATTGCTCTTATTAAACAGAATAAAATATTCAAAGATTTAATAAATGTGTTTTTCCCTTTAAATATTCATTAGCACAGAATGCCAATATTTTTATTAATATCATAAAGACAAAAACATTTTGTAATATTTTATTATCCATCTTAATTAACCGTTTATCTTTATCAATATTTCCTTACATTTCGGAAATATTTTGAAGCGACGAAATATTATGTGATGACACACGAATTTACTCTTATAGAGCTTCCATGAACTTGGAAAAGAATAGCTGCTATCCAATATAAACATTCTTTTTTATATGAAATTACTTTATTCTTGAATTTCAAATCCTCTTTTTAGAGTAATAATTTCTTTTTTCAATCCTAATATTTCTTTCTCATATTTCCATTTATTCAGTATATATACATATGTAAAGAACTATATAACTTCCAGACGTGTTTATTATTGGAGGCAGAATTACTTTCTAAAGTAAGGTAAATTAACAGCCTACATAAACATATATTATATAACAAATATTTTCTTCCTATAAACTCATTTTTACGCACATTATCATTCTTACATTATCATTTATTATTTATCATTTATTATTCGGACATTATCATTTATACTTTATTCAAATGGCAAATTACAGTTTTGGAATTAAGAAATTAATGAGAAATTAATCGTCATTACATAGTTATATCTATTTTAAATTAAATATTTTTTGAATGAAATTATGTAGCTTGTAAAATATGAAACACACTTCGAAGCCAAGTTATAATTCAGGATTATATTGAATAAAAAAAGTAAAAAACTAATTTTCCGTGTTTCCACATGCTTTGGTGCATGTGGCGTGAAAGAATTCAATTCAGTAAGTAGTTGATTTAGGTTTCAAATAAAAGGAAGACAAACACTAAAAATATTTTTTGTGGATATGATTTTCAATAAATTTATTAGATTCAAGGTCAATTTTTGTTAAACTTGTAACTGCATTTATTATGCTGTAGGGTTTTGTTGTTCAATTAAACTTAAAAATCAGGAAATGTATCTTGAAGAAAATAATCCTAGAAAAATATTATAATCATGTTACTAAGTAAAATTAAATATATTTCATAAAAAAAACTGAACGATCATTTTTTAATTTTCTATATATTTAATTTTCTTTATTGCCAGTCACAAACTGATTCATAATTTGATTCATCAATGAATGTTGTTTGATCTGTTAAAAAAAGTAATTTTCAAGGGAAAAAGCAGTAAACTTAAATTAACCAACTCTCAGTAATTAAAACAAAAATATGAAGTTGGAACCTTGACAAATATACAAAAGAAACAACAATAAAATGCAAGATGCCAAAAACATTTACCTTACTTAAAATCACTTCAATTAAACGAATGAATAAAGAAGCTTAATTCTAGGAACATTTCGGTTATATGAATCTTTTCTATTACGAAATGCTGTGATAACTTTCCTGTACTAGTTTAAGAAGAGGCATACAAGTAGTTCCTTAAGTGTCCTTTGCTGATTGAACTAAATATTTAAGAAATCTGATCAGTTTTTAAGTTGCCTGGACATTCTTGCCGTTAGTTTAATTGATGTAATGATTGTTTACTAGGAAATTAATCCAAAAATCTTTATTTAAAGTAATTTTCGAACTGAATTATACACCATTTCCAAATGATTCAGAAATAAGTTTTTAATAACCATTTATTATTTTTGTCCCTTCCTGATATTTCTTATTTATATTAAAATATATTTATGGAATATAAATAAAAATATTTAAGATTAGAATGACTCATCAATCAATTCACATCAGCCCATCACATAAAAATAAAATAAGGGCAGTGGACAATTTCTCCATATATTTCAGTAACAGAAATAATAGAAGGATTACATTTCCTTTCCCATTATTTACTAAGCAATAACTTACGTCAAATGTTGATTAATCACGGCTGCAGTTCAACGTAAAGGTGTAATAACCTATTTCAACGTATACTTCTCTGATATAGAAAAAACCATCTTGCATTTGGCGTGTGGTCTTGTAGCAATTTTATCTGCTGAGTATATATTTGCAGGAAATAAATATCTTCAGTTATGACTATTGCTTTAGTCGCCAGGGGTAAGTAGTCTTTGCTCTATCAAGGAGTACGCTTTGTTTGAATGAATGTTGTGAAAAGGAAATGTGGTAATGCTGTTGGAGTCCTGACAATATTCGTCTAAAAATTCCAGAACAAAATTGAATAGGCAGGATAACGATATTGAATGCATAATTAGGCGGAATTGAACTAGAATGCAATGACCTGAGCTGGAATGAACTGAATAGAAGGGACCAATCCAATCCCTCCTTCTTGATGTAGGTCCCATCTTTGGAGTTTGTGTAACTTGATCCCCTAATACTTTCATATCAGTAAATGAAGATACTTTTTATGATTTATTTATCCGGCAAATTTTTAAACACATAAGCTTGGAGCGCTTATTCTCCATCGCCATATGAATATCATTCCTTCTTTGCATAATGCATAATTTTAAATGTATTTTTATGATAATTTTTATATAAAATGTAAATATAAGAATACAATTGACTGAATTGAATTAATCAGAACTTATCACTTGTGTGAGATGTACTCATAAATATCTGTCCATAATTACTTCATATTAAAATCAAATAATCTGTGAAATTCCTCTTGGATGTTAACAATAAAGTTCTCGGTTTTTTCTCACTCATGCAATTAAATATTCCCATTATTTATTTATTTTCAAAATTAACTCTTTGCTTAGATTTTTTTTTCTTTTCAAAATGATAGCTTGGCTTTTAATTTCCATTCAATTAAAAATTATTAGTTTATAATGCAGCAATCTGCCTTTAAAATATATTTTGCTTCCATTCATACAAGATGGATCAAATCAAAAAAAGGAAACTCTTTTTTTTTAAGTATTATATTACTGAAAATTTAATATCATACTGTTGTTTTGAAGTCCTTTCAATTTATGTCAGATAAAAATGTATGCGGATTTTCTTTACTTTCACTTTACTCGGCAGTTTTCAATTTTTAAATCAAATAAGAATAAGAGGGGTTTGAAACGTTCCAAATGTTAATTTATTTTTTATATATCTCAGTCAATCTACATGCCAAATACTTTTCACTTGAAATTTAAAATTTTATTACTGTCCGCGAAATCTTTTTTGGGAACTATTTTTAGAGCGAGTCTTATATTTATTTAGTTTTTTCATTTCCATACTTTTGAATTTTATTTATTTTCATCTTTTTGGAAAATATACTAATATTTGTTTATGGGATATTATTATTTTTAATTTTTCTTTTCATTTAATTATTTTACTTGTATTTCTTTTTATACTTTGCATACCTATTCATGTATATGAAATGATACTGTGCATAGAAGGTGCAAAATTCTTCAAACCATATGTATGTTTGAAAGGTGAAGGTGAACATAAACATTTCAGTCAGAGTCTTTCTGTGAAACTGGTGAAAACAGGCATCGCTCGCTCACCGTTAGCTGCAAAAGACATTATTCGCTCTCTCTTTGTTAGCGGTATTTTCTACATTGATATGTATAGATTATGTGTTTCCTTATGTATGTGTGATCATCGTCCATGTATGTTTATATATATGTGTATGTGAAAATAAACAAGGAAAAAGGGGAGAAAGAATCTTTCCTTGGATGAAATACACATAATCTGCAACAAATTGGAGGCACCAACGAGATACCAGAATGAGAAACATATAAATTTCTTTAATTTTATTAGTTATTATGGATTATTATTTTTTTGTTTTTCAAGAGAACATTTGATCTATTCAATAAGGAGTTATCACGAATAGTTGCTTTTTCTTCAATTTCCTTTCAACATGTACGATCCGAAAAATAAACAACATATAACAGAAAATAAAATTGCAAGTGGCAAGTCTAAGGCTCCTTGACTATATTAGAAAATATTGCTGAAGAAATTTCAAAAAACAAATAGTCATTCTTTTGCGGAACTTGGAGGAACTTTTACAAAAATTCGAAAGATTGGATCCAGAATTAAGTATTGAGGAAACATAATTCGAAAACATATATTTTTTCTTTGAAATTATGGTTTGAAAATATTTTTTTTAATACATCTCAAACTACTTCTGCTGAGACACAGAATTCTTTAGTTCAATCTAATTCGAGTTTTTGTTTACCTAAACTTAATATACTTGTATTGTATGGTAACTTTGAAGATTGGACGGACTTTAAGGCTTTATTTTTATCCGCAGTTGATTCTCAAGATGAGCATTCATCAAACAGCAAACCCTTTAAATATTGAATTTTTTTTTACTATTGCCATCTCTAAGCAATAGTCATAAATTTCGATATTTAGAGGTTTTGCTGTTTGATGGACACGCATTTTTGATTAAACATATACCGTTGTCTAATGATTACTATAAAGAAATATGAGAAAAATTAATTGACAGGAATAATAAATAGAAGAAAATTATTCGTGTATTAGAAGAAAATTATTATTATAATGATCCATTTCTTTCAGTAATTGATAAACATGTTTTTAAGAGGCTATTCAGAAGATGAACCAAAACGGTTAGTTGATGGTATAAGCATTATTGCCTAAACATATGAAGCAACTAAAAAATTACTTATGGACAAATATTGCAACAAAAACGGAATCTTCATTTTGACTTTTAGAAAATTTGATGCCAGTACGAAGTCCATCACTAAACGAAGATTTTATTGAGTGTAATAAAAGATTACAAGCTCTACATGGATTGGGAGAGAATGTTAATGCTTATGGCCGAATTTTAACTCCTAAATATTTAAGAGCATTTTCTGATGACATTTTTCGCCTTTGGATAATTTTTGCGAAACATCAATAATGGTTGCTTTTTATGCATAAACCTTGGCCATGCCTTAAATAATTACTTTCCGAAAGACAAAGTTCGTTGCTATGAATGCAAAGAAAGGCATCATGTTTCCATATGTAAGACTGTAGCTGAGAATCTAAATTTAACTACTATTCCAGTTACTTCTATTAATAATGTTGACATTAAAACTCCCGAATTTACTCATCTGCAAACTATTCGAGTGTATGTAACTGGCCCAACTGATGAAAAAAAAGTAAATCGGTGTCTCTTAAATGCTGTGAGTCAGTCTAGATTCATTTATTCTAATTAGAACAACTTCCTATTTGGGACTCTTCTATAGTTATCCTTATCCGGGACTCTTCTACTAATTGTATTGTTTTTAAAATTGACTTAAATTTTGAGAATTAAAAGATCCTTTCTATCCCAGTCAGCAGAATTATTTAATACTTTGAGTTTTCTTTCACCTCGCACAGTATTAATAAAAATCTTTTATCAGCAGTATGGTTGCCGGAACTTGATTCAGACAGTGCCTTGCTGGAACATTTTGCAGTTAAGAGGCGTAAATTCAAACAAGAATTTCAATAAATGTGTCGCATTTCTATTCCAAAAATGCTTCTAATTACAAAAAAAAAAAAAAAAAAAAAAAAAAAAAATGCTCTTCATGACTTTTCAGAAGCATAAGAATTAGCATATGCCTGTATATTTTTTGTGGCTCAATGAAGTAATAATGGTGTTAACTTAAGTCACTATTTTAACAGTTAAAGTCAAAATAGTTCCGCTCAAGCCTGCATCCATTCCACAACTAGAGTTAAATGGAGTTCTCCTGTTAGCCAGATTATTTTCCGTGTTAATTAATACTTTTCATGATCATGTTATTAATTTATATGCTTAGACAGATTCCCAAGTTGTTCTTACCTGGTTATCTCGGTAATGGAAGTCCTTTGTTAACAGGACTTCAGAAATTTTGGACCTCTTCTCTTGAAATAGATTGAGGTATGTGCCGTCTAAGGTAAATCTAGCAGATGTGAGATCCAGCGGTTTGTCTCCTGAGGATATGCCAGACTATCGCCTATGATGGGAGGCCCCTACTTACCTATCATCATCAAATGCATCATCAACTAATATACAAAAACAATGATTATGTTCTCTAAGAAAGGGAAGAATATGCCAGCGTATTTACTGTAATTTTGAAAATGAGTTAATAGATTTATTAATTGAAAAATAATCGTCATCTACTAAGTTAATTCATGTATTATATGTTTGTGTTAGATTTATAAATAATTATAATCTAACAAATTAATAATTTTCAAAATTAATAAGAATTCTACAAGTAAAATTAATTATTTGATTTAACTACAAAGGAATTTATGCTCGTGATATTGTTGTAATATCAATCGAAATGTACTTCTGATATTGCAATTAATTGTATGAATTCAAACCAACCAGTGATAAAGAAAAGTCCATTATCAGCCCTTTGTCCATTTATTGAGAATGGCGGGTTGTTCAGTATGGGAGGGAGACTTTAAAATGCATCTTTGCTGTATAAGGCAAAACATCTTATTATATTACTTAACCAACATAAATTAAGTATTCTAGTTATACAGTAATTTCATATTTCAAATTTGCATGCATGTGGTAATTTGTCAATAAGAATTTTAAGCCAAAACTTTGGATATTAAATGTTAAAAAATAGTGGAAAAAGTGTATATCAAATTTTGTTGTATATTGTAGATTTAGAAATAATATGTGAAAAAAATGTGATATCTTCCAGAGGTACGAGTGACTCTCATATTATATAGATTATGATTATATGATAAAGTAGTATTTAAATAGAAATATACACTGCTTCACAACTGCTAAGGAACAGTTACGTTTTTTGGAATAATAAAATATAGTCAATGATTGAAGATTAGTTTAGTTTAGTTATATTAACATCCCGTTGTTTAGCAACACTAGGGCTATTTGGGGATGGATCTCGTCATTTCGAACCATGGTCAGATGACGAGGACGACACCTGAACTATCACCCCCTATCCACAACACATCACACCAGCGGGCAATGGTTGAAGAAATGAAACTAAATACATATTTACTCTAAATTATGTGTGCATTTATTATAGTGCGAAATGGTGCAGATATCAACACATCAAAGAATGAAATAACCATCAAAATTTTAAAAAATATTTTCTTTGTATGCTTTCCAAATAGTCCCACAAAAATGATATTACGATTAGAATGATGCAGCCATGGGTACCTTAGTAAAACGTATGATGACCACGGATAATCACGCACATTTTCCATCAGTTTTCAATGCTCTCCACTAAACTATCGATGAGTTCTTGGGGTGTATTGCCTCATTCCTCTCTCAAGCTATTTTCTGAATCTATAATTGTTTTTGTAAGAGAGTTACAGAGTCATCAATTACAGAACAATACATGTCACAATGATAGATTGCCAACTTAAGACATTTTGTAAAAGTAAAGTCACTAGTTTTTCTAAGTATTATGCAAAATAGTTTTTGTAACTATTATACAAACACTGTTCGAGATGATATAGTTCTTTGGGAAACAAGTTTGCCAAGAACATCCCAGACATGTCCAATGAGATTTAAGTAGGAAGAGTAAGCAGACCATTGCATACGAACAATATTTTCTCTTTGTAGTCTGTCCGATACCTCATCGTTTCAGTGTGGCTACTCATTTTCGTCCATAAACAAAAGAGCCTGACTTACAGCGCAACTGAAGAGACGTACATGGCCCGGAATAATCTCTCTGAAATAACATTGTGATGTAGCGTTTCCTCGCTCAAAAATGTGAAGCTACGCTCTGCCATAATGTATGATGCCTTTCCACACCATCATGTATATATAGTACCAGTCGCTTTTTTTAACAAACTGTTGTATATTATGAGTCAAACGATGTCTCCTCAGTAATGGGTGGCCAGAATCGTCACGCAGAAAAGAGATTCTATCAAGAACACCACCATAGGCTAATTTTTAATATCTCAGCCAACATGTTCCTTACACCAGCATAATCTCTCACGAAGATGGCTTCGTTGAAGAGGGTTGCAATGAACAGGCTTCTGTTCATACAAATCAACTTGATTTAATCGCCGTGAGATGGTTCTTGCAGAAACATGCGTACCGGTAACTGTTGCAAGATTTGCAACGATCTGTTATATGACGATGAGATAAATGCTTGTCATTTTTTCACGAAGACTGTACAGAGATCCTCTAAAGGTGTGGTGTTACTACCACGACCCCTTGCATGCCCTTTCAAAGCATTTCCACCTTCAGCGACCTTCTTTATTCAAGAGATGACACTCTTTGATAGGCCAATTGAAGTAGTTACATTGCTGACACCTTGATTATATTCGCACACAAACGTAGGCACCCAAATGATGTCTTACTGACATTTTTTTCTTAACTATTGCAAAAACCAAACAGAATTTCAGAGAAAAAAAACTTGTATAACATCATGCATCCCCTTAGGTCAAACATCAAACAACATGAATTTTCGTACCAATCACGAGCTTCTTTGCAATGTCTTTGATGTAGATAAGGAGTAATAAAATATTTGAAAAATATTTTCTTTCAACCAATTGTAACAAGAATACTTTTTGATTATCAAGAAGCAGATAAACGAATAACTAAAGTCCCAATTTCAATAGTTCTTATGGAGCATTTTTGTCTATTATGCATACCATTATTTATATATAGTATGGAAGTCTACAAACATTAACATATTAGAATTTTATTTCTCAAAAAATCCTCATTGAGATATTCAAAGCATTATTGTGTATGCTGGAAGACTAAGCTATAGTTTACTAAAATGAAGACAGTTTGAATTAATCGGATGAAAATGTAACAGAACTATTCCGACTCTAAAGAGTTTTGACTTGTAAAAATATTTATATGCAGTTTCATAATATCCGTTCTTCCTAAGAAATTAGGCATTTTTTAATTTAAATTATTTATATTTAAAAGTTTTATTTTGTTCATTTTCTCCTTATCTTTGTCCTTCAAAATTTTCCACTGACGAGAGGTGAGAAAACAGTCAGTCGATTACGAATGCAGAGTCTAGACAGTCTCCAATTCACTATAAAAGGCTTTATGTAGTAATATCTCTCGTATTGGTAGATAATAGTGTGATTTGTTATGAAATTCGTTGACATTCTCATGAATATGAGCCAATGTGAAAATGCTAGTATAGCAAATAAGCTATTTTTCCTCAAATACTATGCTCGTCCAGGTGAAAAAACTTGAAACATCTCATATTGCATAAATTGAAAAGTTTCTGCCGTTTCGTTGGAAGCAATTTTTTTACCTATATATTTGTCACCAAACAACGATTAACACTGGTAATAAACTTATAGAAGTAAATTCTACAGTTAAAATTAGGCATTGAGTGTGTTTGAAAATCAATACACCATTCCGCAACTAGATTGTAATTTAATAGAATTTCCAACTAGATCTTTTTCAGGATATTATTGAATGTATTATTTTTGATTGAATGTATTATTTTTGATTGAATGTAT
>JAPMOQ010047774.1:60985-91389 GCA_026543055.1 Argiope trifasciata | reverse complement strand
TGAATGTATTATTTTTGATTGAATGTATTATTTTTGATTGAATGTATGAATATTATTCTGCTCATTTTCAAAAGATAGCATTAGTAGTACAGCTTACCTGGAAATAAAGATGGGATGTGACTTCTGAAAGTTATAAAAATTAATATCTGATATCTGATGAACATTTAAATTTTTTAAGACTAAAAACATGTCGAGTTTTAAATTAAAAAAAAATCTTATGTTATATTATTTTATTGGAAAGAAAACCGTGACTGAGACACATCAGCTGCTGCCCGAAATTGTTGATGCTCTTGTCCCATTTATTATGTTTCATAAATAGTTTCGACTACTCAAAAACGTTAGTTTAAGGTAAGGTAAACCATTAAAAATAGGACATATTTGTAAGCCTTACATCAATGGCATACGATCAAATGGAAAGAAAAACATGTGAAAAAACATAAATACATTAAAATCATTAGTGTTATTTATACGTTTATATTTTATTACTTTTTTTAAAAAGACTTTACTATTTTTGCTATATAAAATTAACTGATTTAACATTTTTTGTTTTCAGTTTTGCAAAGTCTATCATAAGTCGATGCAGTCTGTACTCAAGAGACTGCAACTTTTTTTTTTTTTTCTAAAGTGAATTTTAATCAAAAAGTAGTTCTATAAAACTTTGTTACTCTCCTGACCTAAAAGGACCGGCTCATATTTGTAAAAGATGGAAGAATTTCTCTTATCATAGATGTTACAGCACCGTTTTTCAGAGTGTGGTTTTAGTATCATCAGTAATATGTTAGCGAAATTTTTGCTTTAAATTTTCCAAAAAGTTTTTATTAATTTTATGACGAATCAATTCAAAGTCTATATTTGGCAAAATGTAACCCATTAAAAACTAAATCATTTTTGGTTTTAAATTATTGTTCGATCAACCTGGAAATTTAAAAAAAAATCATTTTGAATATCTGATTTCGAATTTGACCATTCCTTGATCATTTGTTCCAAATGATAAATGGGATAATAATTATAGTTACTAGCTCTGATTAGTTGTAATGTTTTCAGAATCATAACTTCCATTCACAAATGTTAATTTATACTTTCTTTATTTTTGCGATGAAAATTTACGCTGTTTAAAAAGGCAATACATTTCTGTCACTTAATTTAGTAAAGAGAGATAGATTAGCAAGCAATTTGAATAAAAACGCATATAATCCGCATTCTTCATTGCGAAAAAGAAATAAAGAAAGCATATTGGGGATTAATTTTTGCATTTAGATATTAGTCTTAACTGTATGTCTTTCTTTCTAAAATAATCAACCAGTTCTTTTACCTCAACTTTGACATCACTAAAACTTTTTGATTTCTAAACATTATCGTTATAGTGCGACAATTTGAATCGTTGCACATGCCTTTTTCAAAATGGTTGAAGAATGACTTGATTTTTAGTAGCTATTGAACTAAAAACAAATTAATTTTTTTAGCACATTGTTGAGGCCAAATTTAATTTTACAAAGTATTCCTAATGTCGCATTATTATTCATTTACTCAAACATCAATATAACGTGTGATCAAATTCCATTCACTTATAGAGATATTAATTTTTCAAAATTTTAAAGAAAGCTATCATGCATTTTTAAAAACATATTACTTACTTCACGCTTTTTAAATTTTTTTTTTCTTTAAATAAGGTAAACGAATGTATTTCCAATTTCGTATTGAATTCAATATTTTTTTGATTATAGAAAAATTATATTAACTGTCCAAAGTAGTTTGCATGATTCTATATCAGTTGCTGAATTTTTAATTTAGAGAAGATTATGAAAAGTTATCAAAATGATACTAAAAATTGATGAAATAACCACCCGAAGGAAATCAATTTGAAAGAAGAGTTAGGTTTCTTAATCTCGTTATCAGGCGGCAAAAAAAAATGTAACATAAAATTCAATTTCATTGTTGAATTCTTCTTGCATATGCAAAGCCAAATATCTTTACTTAATTAGTTTGAAATGAATGGAAAACTTTTATTTTTATTTATTATTAACAACGTTTTATTTTTTCTTTAAAATCGGCGGAATTCAATTTTTATATGTGCCTTATAATGCCTTCACATGCCATGACTGTTACTACCTACACAAGCTGATTTCAAGAGTTTTAAAGCTATTTAAAAAGATTCTTGAAACATACAAGCCAAAACAAATAAAAAATATAATTTCATAAAACAGAAAATGTAGACATTAAAAATATGTATATATTTATTTAGTATAATTCTTAAAATGCAGAACAAGAAAATAAAACTTCTAAAACAAAACACAGTAATAGAGAATACAAAAATATTTTCAATAAAAATTTACAAATATTAGAAATAAAATTGCAGGAAGAAGAATATGCTAATAAATATAGCATTATTTATCTAGATAGAATAAGACTGGAATTTTCCAAATTTCTGGAGTTAAGAGTTTGAGGAGATTAATCTTTGAAGTGTTCTAAAAACTAACGGTACAGGAGGAACATTTTTTATAGAGATTTCCAACGCACCCTCTCTCATTCTCCTTTTTTTAATATTCTACTTCTCCTTGTCTCAGACTCTCAAAAATGTTTAACATTTCCTTTGTTTGTTCCAGGGATAGACTTATCTCTCTTATCACATAATTTCTTTAGATTAGTTTGAAGTTGTTACATACAAAGTTAATCTGGTAAAGAAAAATTCAACTTTTCATCTGTAAGGAGGATAAATCATAAAATATTTTTATTTTTATTTAAAAAAAAATCTTTTGTAATTCAATATTTAATAGAGTTAATTCATATTTTTTGCCAAATATTGATTGCTACTTTATTAATTTTGTTTTAATTTGAACATCTAAGTCAAAGAAAACTAAATTTGCATAATTTGTTTCTTTGAGAATTAGAATAGCGGCCCATTCATTTTCAATCAATCCCATATGATGTTTAACCTTAAATGATTCAGATATTTTAGCATATTTAAATATTTTACTTTTAACATCTTTGAAAAAATTAACGCATTTGATTTAAAGAATATCTGTGCTTTTCATTTTACATATTAAATTTTGTAAATTTCATTCATTTATTAAACGGATTTTTGAATAAAATATTCCCTAATTATTTTTAAATACATATAACCTAATGAAGCATTGAAAATTCACATTGCATTTTATGTCAAAAATAAAATTTCCATAAATGCAAAAAAGAAAAAAAAAGTTGAATTCCTTAATGGACATTTGACTACGGCATACAAATTGTACATCAAAAGGCACTCACTCAATATATTGACCAAAAAATTGCAAAAGAAATGTTAGATAAAAAAAATACCATATTTTATATTTTATCACATTGATAAATTTTATCCTCTGAAATACACAGAAAGGTTTTTCATTTTATTTGGAAATCATTCTATAGAGCTGTACGATAAAATAAATTTTAGGTTCTATGAATTTTGTTTATTTTTTAAAGACATTTTTGTATAGAAGAATTTTACGACATTGTAAAATCCTATAGAAGAATTTGCTTTCATAAGTATATAATTTTCATTTTCTGAAAGATGAAATAGTGAAAATTGTATGAAATTTTATAGGAGATATAAACCACCTTCAGAAAGTGAAAGTTTACAAATGTTAAATTATTCATTATCAAGAAGGCAATCTTTTTCAACTTCTGAATAACCACACATATGCCAAATGGCTTTACAATATGATGCAATGAAGCAATATTATGAGACATTGTAGAAGTAAAGTACATTAAAAAATAACAAAATATCCGATTTGGATAGAAGAATAATTTAGAGTCGGTGACCTTGGGGTAGAGCGTCTTCTCCGTGAAATGGGCTTCACGGGTTGGAGTATGGTTGTTCTCTATCCTACGTTCTTTCTGTGAGGTGTGTAAAAGCGCCCTCCCGCAAAAAGGGGGTTGTGCAAGCGAATGCAGGAATGCAATCTACTAGGGAGGAGTGACTGAAATGCATGAATGAAGTCTGCCCGTAAAACGGGACATGCAAGAACAGCTAAGTTATACCCTTGTCGTCAGGTGGCGCAACTGAAACAAGAGACGCCCTTTCGGCATAAAACCGTTGTCTTATGGGCTTGCCTATGACAAGTGCCACAAGAAACAATATCTGAATAATCTAGAATATATTTTCTTGTTTTCTTCTTAAAAACATATATCTGAAAAAAAATTCACAATTAAAAATTTTAAGAGCCGAATTTTAAAATTTGAATAGCTCTGAAGAACCATTCTGAAGCAAGTGTTGGACCCTTCATAATTATTCAAAAGTGGGAATGTATTTCAATACTGAATATTTTAGATATTTTAGTGTTTTTTTAACGAAAACTCCTGTACCTTTATCATGAAATTTTCTAAACAGTATACATTTTATTGATCCTCACTCACATACTTAAACAATATTGAAGTTATCTGAATTGTATAAACTTTAGTGATTAATCAACCATATCTCTTTTATTTACACAATGTTTAACCACAAAACTTGGAACATAAAAAAAAAAACTGTTACAAAATTTATATGGGGTACAATTCATTTCATGACAACTTTATTTTGAATTATGATAAAGATGACTGTTTATGTATGTGTTTTTGGTGCACTACAGGCCATACCATTTGACCTAGAGCGACCATAATTAGAATACATATGAAATTGTTCTTTTTTGGCTTCTAAAAATATTGCAGTAGAGTATTTATTTTTACACATAAAATTAGCATTTTCAATAGATTCCTTGTTACTACTATATACATTTTCTATATTAAAAACATTTAAAGCAAATTTTCCAACAAAAATTGAGAAATATGAACAAATAATAAACATTTCATGAGCAATAAAATGAGGAAAGAATTTTTTTTAAAACACCAAATATGTTGAAGTATAATTAGAATTGCATCTTTTTTTGTACTTGTTTTATAATCTGAAATACTATACTGTTCATTATTAAAAAAAATGTTTACAAATGAAATTTGTATCAAAGCACTTCTTAAATCTTGGAAAAATATGAAAATAATTAAATTTATATTTAAAACACTATTAATTTGAAGAAAAAATTCCGCACATTGCATTATTTTAGATTAAAAATTAACATGTTATAACAAATTGCTTATTTTTTAAAATTTAGAAAAGCCTATAAAAATAAGAGCAATCCGAAACACACTATAAAGAACAAAATAATGTTTCTAAGTATTAATCACATATTTTTAAAAATGTGTAAGATAAAATTATCTTTTCAAGAATTATTTAGATCATGTTACATAAAATATTTAATTAAGTTTTTTTGCAAAAATTAAATTCATGTATATAGTTGATAACCAAATGTAATTTCTATTAAAATAAATGAAAAATATTTATTGTAATTAAAATTAATTTTGCAATTAGTATTGTATTCAATTTCGAATTTTAATCTCAAGCAATCAAACATGTTTTTAAAATACTAAATTTCCTCTTAATTAAAAATTACCTTATGAAAGCGTTTTGAGGAAGAAATAAGTTTAGTGATAATTTTTATGAATTTTGCTTTTAACATCATTATTTTAGATTTATAATACTTTAATATCTTAGAAATCAGATCACTGTGATTTAACACCTGAAAGTTAAAAAAATAGCCTAGTGAAATAAATATTTTACAACCTTTCTATAATACACTAATATTTGGGAAACTTATTATAATAATTCAAGTGCAAAAATGAAGAAGGTTTTAATTTCTGCAAGTGGTACGGCTAAATTAATCCTGTAGATAAAAATATTATTTATAATTTCATCATAAATTAAATAAATTATGTAAGAAAAATCAATAAAGCAAAATGATCTTTTGAAATGGATAACTGAGATATTCTTCATTGTTGTAAGATTCTCTCAAACTAATCATTTAATCTAAGGGACAGTGAAATCTTTAATACTTTCAATGAGTCCTTCTAGAAAATTTAATTAACATTCCTTATCTATCCAATATAGCTGATTGATTCTTTAGAATTTCATATAAAGTACGAATATAATGTGATAAGGAGCACGTTTCCAAATCCTAAATAAATTTGAACGCCGTATTTCAAGAAGTTGATAAAGATTTGGTATTATTTTCTACTGTTTCTTTCCTTACTTTTAATTCTTAGTTTTTTATATTGTTATAGAAAATTAAAAATGTAAGAGGTAAAGTTAATTGTTTTGAAATTTTCTAGTTTTCGATTAAAATGTATCAAAATAAAAACTATCTTTAATATATTCTAAAGTGATGTAGAAATACAATATACGAAGAATAGTAATAATTACAAAAAAGGAAATATTTGAAAAATCTATAATTTAAATTTAATAATTGAAGATATTGTTATATTTACCAGATATACGTATATTACTTCATTTTGGGCAATAATACAGTTAGCTTTCCGAAAATTCTGTGGACTTTTTTTATTTGGCTTTTGGAATTGATTTGTCAGATTTATGATGAAGTTTGAAATTAGACAATTGCTTTATTGCGATGGAAAAGCAGTTTTAATAGAGACGTAAAATTATATAGATATTTTATCCCCTGTTGTGAAATGAAATGAAATTCTATTTTTATGTGAAGAAACCTAACAATTGAAAATTTTAGATTGCATCTGGCTTATACACATGAACGAGAATTCCATGGAAACTTGCTAAAAAATTTTTACTGTTTTATCGTCAATTCAAAGCTCTACGAAGCTGAATTTCTGAAATTTTGTAACTTAGAATTCGAAACTACAGTCGAATTCAAAGTTACAAAATTTGGGACATTTATTGGGGAAAAATGTGTGGACCTTTTTAATTGTTCTGGCCTATTTTTAAAAAATTTTAGAAAAATATCATTTTTTAGCCTTAAATGAATTTTAAACTGTCTACAAGAAGAAATGAAAAATATAGACTATTTTTAATTTTGTACTTCATATGCTTCATACCTGAAGAAGAAGCAAAAAGACAAGACATAATTAAAATAAAAATGAAATTCAAAGAAATAACAAAGTTCTTTTACTTTTAAATGTATAAATTCGATATTTCTCTTTTAATCACTTACATTAAAAGGATAAAAATAGCTACATAAATGGGAATTTATAATTATGTAACTTCATTAGATTTCTAGAAATAATAAATAATTTTGGATATAATTCTTTCATATAAAAGTCTTGCAAAAACCACTGAAAATATGCACATTTCTCATCTTTCAAAATAAAAGAATAAAAAATATTTTAAGGATAAATCCCTCTCAATCTTATTATGTATAAATTTTTTAAAAAAACCACCACCTATCTTAATTGCCTATTGCGCATATCATGAAATCTTTCCATCCATTTGAGGTCCCATGTTCAAGTAGCCAAACGAAATTATTTGAAAATTAACGTATTATATATTACTTTTATGTTTTTAAAATAAGTTGTAAAAGAGAAAAAACCCCATCAAATGCTTAAGCATCATTGATAATATGAAATTTCAATTTTAAGACAAGGAATCGCATGAACAAATAGATTACAATATCACTAACTGCTTTTGTTAACCATTTGGTTTATTGGAAATTGGAATTATGGAATTAAATATTTTGAAAATTTGATTGCAATGACTTTCTCAGCAGCATATTATTAATCCTCAGATTTGATAGCCAAATAAATCCTGCAGCATGAAGAATGTTTATACTTTTCAGTGTGTTATGCATTTTTTTCCTAATTTTCCATCAATATTTTCTAATTATAACAAAGGAAAAATGAGCAAAGTTTATAAATGGTTAATTAAAAAAATTATCATTTGCTTGATTCTTAAACTAAAAGTTCATTGTAGATAAAACAAATTTTTAAATACTTTAAAAGTATTCCTTATACTTAAATCTACTCAATGTGGGAAAAATAAAGTAATATATTGATCATAAACAATGAAAAAAATTCTAGGCAGGGACATTAATAATTATAACGATTCGAACTCTCCTCCATCAGTGAATTTCATTGTTCCAAAATATACGTAAGTTTTGGTTTATAATTTTATATTTTATAGCTAGATATCAAGATTGATGTCTCTAGGTGAAGTAGCAAGTCCCTTCGAAACACACAGACTGACACTCATTTATTAATAAAACACAAGAATATATCACTCTTCCCCACGCAGAATTGGCTAAGAATATAAATATTTTTTTTTTGCATAAAACTTGCTATTAAAAACTAAATAGGTTTTCCTTACTTTTCATCGAACCCTTAAAAGAACAGGACAGCAGGACTTAGAGCAATAACTGGAGTTTTATTTCTTAATAAAGACACAAAAAAGATGTTTAATTGGAATGATGGAGAAAAACCTTTCCTGCTAGAAGTGATTCGCTTACCATTGTGTATTCAAATGACCACATAATGTTTCCATTTATTACATAAAAATATCTTATAAAATGCAGGTATCCTGAAACTCATTGTTCATGTAAATAACTCCAAATGGGAGAGAAATGGTTCGAAATGAAATTCTGCAGGAAAATAAGTATGGTAATAATTTACCGATCTACATTTCAAAGATAAGTCTTTCTGATAAAGATTTGTAGATAAGAGATATCATTAAATAAATTCACTAAAATAAGGTTGGAAAAATCGAAAATAGATTCATTTCAAACTGTTTGCCATGGTATATTATCTTACACCTATAATACACATAAACTAACAAAATTCATTTAAATTTTATCTCTTCTGATATTCAAGTAAAATTCATAAATGATTAAAAAGCTTGATATTCATTCAGAAAAAATATTATTCAAGAAAGTGTTTATTAATGTAACGTTTGATAATATATATTAAACCAAAAAATTTCTGTCGAAAGTGTTCCAATACAAATGATCACAAAAGTTGAAGAATACTAAGAAGATACTGTCACATTTTGAATGAAGTCCAAAACAACAATGATGATATAATCTGTCCATTTATATAAACTTATATGAACTAAATCGAATAATTGTGTGCATACTCTATCTCTTTTTAACGTTTAGTCTTCTTCTATCTTCCATCATTTAAATGAAGTCCATTCTTTATTTCATAAAATATCATGGCTTAAAAAATTGATTATTAATTCATTTTCTAAATTAAAAATCTTTTATCCTCCAGATATAATTCATACCAATGAATTACTGCTTAAATGCTGGAATTTGAATAAGATATTACCACAACGATGTAAACTCCAAAAGAATATTAGACGTTAATTGATAGTGTGAATACGCATATAAATATTCAAGAAGATATGCATATTAATAAATTAGGGGAGATATATAGTTCTTATAGCTTCGTGGTATTGCATACGTATTTGTTAGCACATGGTACCCTTAAGAAAAAAAGTAACAGCAACATGTATTTTTATTATAAAGCTAACACAATTTTTTATTTGCTTACTTTTAAATAAAGGGGTTTACTCAGAATTTTCTTTTAAATAAAATATTTTTTATCAAAAGTAAAAAAAAAAAAATATGTTTTATTTTTTTAAATACAATTGAAGGAGTCGTTGAATCATAAGTGGCAATATTCATTCCTTTTTTCTGAACGACTAAAGGAATTTGGTGCACATATGATTAATCAATAGAATATAAAATTATGCCTTGCATAATTAAAAGACTGATAAACTAGTCCCACTCGATTAGTGATACTGTACCGGTATATCTTCTAATACCTCATTTATTTATGATAAGATAATTGGACTGGAAATAATGTAACTTTTATACAAGATAAAAGCAAGGTATTATTAAAGCTTATAATACGTTTCCTAATAATCCTATATTAAAAATATTAATATTACAAAATGAACATTTGAAAATTAAACTCATACGCATTAGCAATACGAGAACGCCGCAAAATAATTTTACTTCTGAGAAGTCGCATGTAGCTAAAACTAATAGACGGTTTTAAAATTTAAAAACATCTAATATATTTAATAATGTTAACATATTTATTGTTCAGTATACAAATGAATTAATTTCGAAAAAAGGCTCAATCAAAACTGTTTTTTAAATATAAATCGAAACCAAAAAAATAGATATAACAAAGATTTTATGTAAGCAAGTCGTTATTCTGTTGGAGTGGCAAAATTAAAATTTATAAATACTTCGAGCGTAAGAAAAATGAATTAAGCAAAAATTTATCCGTATTCTAATGATAGATGTAAATGCACAAAGAGGAGTGATATGCAGTATTATTATATTACTTCTAACAAATTATTCTCTTGTTAATCAACATTCGACTAACACGTTCGATTTTTTGGTCTTATTTTTGTGGGTGAAATTCAGCTTTGACAGATTTTTATTTGTTTATTTAGCGAAATTCATTCTCCAGTGATTGCCACTGTCTGCATATTAAATTTGATGATTCTATAACTACGTTTTAACTTCAGGTTTGACAAAACAGGAAAACAAATTATTTTGTACCTCTCATATTATTAAAATGTTGCGTATTAAATAATTTTTTGATAAAAATATTATACCAGGAAATAAATTCCTTATGATTTTGAAAATAAATATAATAATTTATTTTCAATAGTATAACATTACTATATGCTATATATAATAATATTTTCTCGATAAATATTTAAATAGTTTGTCCAAACAGTTTAAATATTTTCAAGAACTCGTTTGTTTTCATTCATAAAAAAGCAACTTTGTCGAAGAATATTCATTCATTTTATTTTGACCAAAAACAATTTAGAGAGTGAAAAAAGGAATAAATATTTATTTTGAAAAGAAAATGGGGATAAATATGCCTTTTCATACCAATTCTTTTGAAAACTTTATCAAAATTGCCTCAAGATTTCTTTATTCAGAAGAATAATAAAAAATAAATTATTGTTCCATCAATGATTAAATCCAATAATTTTTCAGAGATCACTCAACCCTAAACTACAATATTTTTAGTGAAACTCTTTTGGTGCTGTATAGTAATAAAAGAATGAACGATAGAACAAAGAAAAAATAATAACCCATGAAAGACTATTAATACAGCAAAAAAATTGACTATATAAATACCGTTTTTTTTAATTAAGCTAATGGAGATTTGTTTTCAAAACCCTTGTGTCAATATTAAGATATTGTTTGCAATGTTTAAAAAAATAATTATTATTCAGTCTTATCTGAATAGGAATTTAAGAGATGAAATTAAAATATAAAAATTTCAATCTGCTTTTGCAAATTTCAAATTATGTAAGAACATTATTTTTCAGTCACGTGACTGATTACCCGACACTAAAATATCAAGTACTCATATGTTTGATATTTCGCAATTACTGATGTTTAGAAATGAATTAGATTTTGACCATCTCAAAATCAATTGGGTTCTAGAATTGTTGTCTCTATATCATTTGTTTTGCGTTTATTCCCAATTTTTTGTAAGCTTCTTCGAACGATAACTTTTTCTGAGTCTGTAATTTATTGGTCAGATAAAACAATAGGGTACATGGCAGACATTTGCAACAATCTGATACGTTTTGATGGCGTTAAGTTGCCACACTGAACAACCATCCTCATGATATTCTAATAATCACAAAACAGAATATCTAATAATCCCTAAACAATTTTCTAATAATCCCTAAACAATTCTAATAATCACAAAAGCGGTAAATCACAATTATCTCATCATGCATTTTGAGGTTTAAATAATTCATTATAGAATGAATAAATAACAAACCAAGTGGAAATGTTATAATACCACTGCATTGTTAAAAATATATAATTTGAGTGCATAAATCGAAAATTATATATATTTAAATTCCTTTGAAAGTTATTTGATCCTTTTCTTTAAACCTTTTCACAATTTAGAACAGCATATTTTGACTAATTTAATGTTTGAATTAAAAAAATAAAGCCCTTTTAATGCATTTCCTAGTTACAAATAGACTATATTTTTAATTAAAAATATGTTATAAAAATTATCTTATAGTTCCGACTGTTTAGTACTCTGGACATGATAAAATATAAATCAAAAGAGATAAATGAAAAAGATGATGCTCCGAGATGGCATGGACTCGTCCTTGGAAAAACAAGTTAGAATTTTAACTCCATTTTATCGAAAGCATGCTAGTTAACTCAAAACAAATTCTTCTCTTGCATGTCAAGTGTCTTGCTTTCATAAGGAAATCAGATTAAAAATAATCATGAAGACTGATGCACTGTTCTTGTTACCAGATTATATTTCAAATTTAAGATGTTTGATTAATTCTTAATGTTTTCTTTGACTATGGATGTTTGGTTAGCATTATATTTCTAACAGGAACGAGATGATGTGACAAATGGCAGAGAGCTGTCTTTTGAAATACAGGTTAACAATTCAACGTCCTTCTATTGAAACTATGTTGTGAATGGTAGCTAGCTAAAAAAAAATTACGTCAGACACACGCATCGATCTCGTTATCCAAACATGGTCCAAATTTACATGTCCTGTTCAACTTGTATAGTCCAAATTTACAAATCCTGCACAACTTGGTATTTAACGGGGTTTTGTATGTATGGTATTTGTTTCTTCCAAACTGAACATTAATCTATTAATTTTTTTTTTTTTTACATTTTTAAAGAAACTAATGTCTGAATAAATTGTTACTATACACTTCATCATTATATTGATAGATTTAGGAAATAATTAGCAGAGCATTTCCCTCATATAAGATTTTGTTGAGAAATAAGTTGAATTTTTTCAAGCTCATGTTTATTTTTAGGGAACTATTATATGAGAGCATAAAAATTGCTGATTTATTATTTAACGTCTTAATACTAAATACTGTAATAGGCTTTAATGGTTAAATAATGGTATTAAAATAATAAATTTAATGAGCACAAACATAAAAATAAAAAGTGTTTATTAGTTATAATTATCTTGCATATGTATTTGAGATTAATAAAATTACATTTAAATTAATTTAAAAAAATATTTTAAGACGCATTATTCAAAATTAAATACTTAAGTACTGGTGAACCCCTTTGTTAGAAAAACCAGCTTTATATGAAAATGAACATCTTATTAAAAATAAGTTTACAGTAAACTTAATTAAGTAAAGGAAGATATATTATGATACACTTATTTTGAAATAGTGTAAGTTATTCTGAATATAAATTGGCAAATTAATTTCAACAATTAATTATAAAAAACTTATTTTAAAATCTTTTATTAAAATAACTGCTATTAATATGTTAAAAAAAATTATATACTAAAAAACAAATAAAATACACTGTTTTACTGAATCACATGTCATCTACAGGTATTTTTAGTATTTTTTTAAAAGTAAAGGATTAAATAGATTCTATAACCAAATATAAAGATTTTTTTTTTGTATTTAAATATATTTTGCAAGTATGGCAACGCATTTTGCTGATAATACATTTTTCTTTGAGAGTTTTTTTTTGTTTAGAAAAAATGTAATAATATGCATAAATATATATTGAATTTAAGAAACAGAAGACATATATTCTTATTTTTGGAAATAAAAAAGAAATAAAAAATTTAATTTTAAACTATTATCGAGCCAATTCTCTTTTAAAACAGACAATAGATAATTATTTTCATAAAACAAATCATTAACAATAATTTGTAACTGAACTTTGGATATAGAAAATTTATTAAGAGATTAATATGATGAGATGACACATAAATTATTTTTGAGAAATGCATTACAATTCAAATGATACAATGCAAATATTCTACTTATCATTTCTAAAAATATATTTAAATGGTTCTAAATCCAATAAAAATAAAAAAATTAGAATGAAAATCAACTTATATGAAATTACACAATACATCAGCTTAAAAAGTTATTTTAAAATTACATTAAGGCATTATGAAAACACATAATTTAAACTATTTATGTTTTAAAAATTCTCTTAGCTTTTAAGTACCTCATATAAATATAAACCTCATATAAAGAACAGGTAAGACAATATTCAAAAATATTTATTTATTCAGTAAAATTTATTTTCAGAGCATGGATTAAATTATATATTTAAATGTATTTAAGAGAAATATATTAATTGAAAAAATACATTTTTTGATACACATATTTTGAAATATTGTAAGTTATTCTGAATATAAAAAACGTGATTTCAACAAAAGCTATTAAAATATATATGTGTGATAGTCATTTTCTCATTGACTTCCCAAATTTGTTTTCTGCCATTACAAGAAAAGAAAAGCAAATGATTTTCTACAGATTACCTTGCTGTCAAGCTACTTTTTCCTTTTATGATCTGGCATTTTTTTTCTTAGGTATCATTCTAAAGAACTCTGTAACTACTGAAGCATTCATTAAATTAACATTGTCAGATGCTGATTATTTCCATTCATTTTTCTTAAATTTCAAATTAATTTAACTCATATAATTATCATAGTCATATAATTAATCATATTTAGTCATATAATTAATCATCTTTAATTTCTTATCGCGTCTCCTAAATTTATCACAAGATACTAATGTTTAAAAAAATAAATAATTTAAAAAAATTCACCACTGCTTGATTTTGAAATTTAAGCTTCATTATAAATAACATTTTAGAAAAAAGGTGATTTCTTAGCTTTAAATTAATTTTAAGTTTAACCAGAAATTAAAAGTATACATTTCACTGTAAAGGACAATTTAAAAGGGTAGAAACCCTGGGGTTTTTTTCCTTTTTTTAAATGCATGTCTTAGATTGAAAGCTTTCAATGTGGGAAGATAAAGTAATATATATTGATCGTCGGCCATGGAAGAACTCCAAAATAGAACACGAACTATAAACTCTCTATTTGATTTTTTTTTCAGTAATGAGTCTCGTTGTTATAAAATATCTTTAAATATTGTTTTCAAAAGGAATTAGAATATAATAAAATATACAAGAAAGAAATAGCATTATTGAAAATTTAATTTTTTTTAAATTTTAAAATGAAGTAAAAAGTAATTTTCTTCTGTCTTATCCTCTAAAATCGTGGTAGAAATACTCAAAAATTTGAATAACTTATAATTTCTTAAAACTATAAATAAAATTTTAAAAAATTCGCTTCAATTCTTCTATTCCCACACTTCAAAATATTGTTTGGTATCTATATGTAAACTAGTTTGATTTGGTTATTGAAATTCCAAATAACACAAACGGAAGGATAATTAATTATCCAAGCATAAGTAGTATAGAAGGATAGATAGCTCGCTTTCAAAAATAATCAGCTAAGTAAAGAAAAAGGTTTATCATATGAATAAAACAAACTTTATACATATACAAATAAAGAAAATTGTATATTATTATAAAAATCACATATGCAAATACAGAAAAATTTCTACTTATTATTTAAATAATATTTCACATATCATATGAGTCTATCCTCGCCATTAAAATAAAAGTAATTAAATCAAAAATTGCAATTTTCTTCCTTCATAAAGACACAAAAAGATAGTGTCTACATCGTAGCTGACAGAAATGATCCACATTTTATTCTGCATTCAAATGGCAACATAGTAACAGTATCGCAATAATGCAGTTTCCTTGAAACACAGTGCTTATGATATAGCTTCGAACAGGAATGAAACACAACTGACATGGAAGTGGCTCTGCATAAAAATGAATACGTTAATGACTGACAAGGTATTTTTTGAAGATTCGTCCGTCTGACAGAGCTTTTTTATATGATTCATAAAGTTTTTATTGAATTAGTCTAGTAACATAGTTAGAAAAATGTGAAATCAGAACGACTGCAGAATATTTGCCACCAAATACTTAAAATGGAAAAAAAAAATTTCAAACTCTACTTTCTTGCCATTCAAATATGGTTCTTAATTGAATAAAAAATGTGAATTTCATTTAAATAGAAAAAGAAAAAGAGAACGTGTACAAGACAGACAATTTTTTATAGAATTGTTCATAATATAACTGGGTTAAACAAAAGAAAACGATAAAATTATCAATTGCGTATTTAGAACAGAGAGAAATTCGTATGAATCTTTTGTAAAATAATTTTGTCTGTTTCGAAGCCATCCATAGATGAAACGAATTTTTTAAAAAGACAAAATAATTTTAATTAAACTAATCTTTATATATGGAGTATTGAAAATGTAAATAAATGAATTTCTAAAAAATGTACATCTGGAAATAAATGGCAAAAAATACCCTTCTTTAATATAAATAGAAACAAAAAACAGTTTTAACTTCGGATTTCTACAAATAGAAAACGTTATTTTGTAACCGCTTTGTAGCATGTATTAAAATGTTGCATATAATTTGTTGATGGAAATATTGTAGCAAAAATTAAATTAATAATGATTTTTAAAATAAATATATTTTTTCAATAAATATAAAGTTTATAAGTTATATAGAGCAAATAGTTTAAATATTTTCAGGCACAAGTTACTTTATATTCAGAATAAAGAAACTTTGTCGAAAATAAATATTCGTATTATTTTCCACAAGATCGACTTTATTTTTTGTAGACAGCTAGTCAATGAATAAATATTTGTTTTAAAAATAAAAAAGGAATAAATGCATCCTTTTCAAATCTATTCATTTGAATACTTTATCAAAATTGTTCGAGGCTTTCTTTATTCAGAGGAATAACAAAAACACAACTTAAATTTCTGGTTTCCATTGCATAATGGAAGCCTGTAATTTTTCAGAAAGAGAGCTCAACCATAAACTACCTAATTTTTACAGAAATTCTTTTAGGAACCATATATATATAGAAAAAAGAATGAACAGCAGAACAATAAGAAACGATATTCCATAAAAAGACTATTAAATAAAAAATAAACGGACTACATAAATGCTATTAAAAAAGTTAAGTACAAACAGATTCCTTTTCAAAGGAATTATATTAATTTTAAGAAATTGTTTGCAATCTTTTTAAAAAAAAGTAAAAAAGTTCAATACTGTCAAAAAATAGTCAAAGGTGATATATTATGTAAGGAATGAATGATTAATGTTATTCTGCAGATACATAACTAAAATTAATTTAAATATATGAAAACCAATCGAAAGTTATATGCATTTAAATTCATTTGAAAAGTCATTCAATAATTTTGAATAGATTTTTACAATATTAAATAAAGCATATTATGCCGAATATACTGTTTAAGTGAAAAGTGAAGTTATTTTATTGCACTTTTAATTCAAAACATTTTACTAAAATTATTTTATAGTGTTGAACCTTTAGTACATTCGGCAATTTCAATTATAAATTAATGATGATAAAATGAATAAGATGATGCGACAGAACGCAAGAAATTCAATTCCAATCGATTGAAAATGTGTGCTAGTTAAAATTAAATCTTTTTCTATTTGTCTAGTGTATTGTTTTCATAGTGAAACCGGTGATTACAGAATCATGAAAACTCATGTACAGTCCACATTATCCAATCATGGTTCAAATTTACAATGACAGTCTAAGACTTGGATGTATGGTTAAAGCCATACTACTAAAATATACTAATAAAATGGCAACGAGTAAAAGACGACAAAAACTCTTCTTTCGAAACACAAGTTAGAATTTCTTTGCCATTCTATTGAAAATATGTCTTGAATGCCAGCTAGCTCAAAACTAATTATTCTATTATATGTCTTGTTTTGTCCATTGTTTCATAAAAACTCATGCGTTGTCCTCGTTATCCAATCATGGCTCAAATTTAAGTTTAATAATGCCTTGAAATAAAAATTATAATCTGTGTAAACATAAAAATAAATTTCTTTAGTATTGCTAATTATATTATAAAGATTAATAAAATTACACATTTTAGGATCCATTATTCAAAATTAATTACTTAAGCAGCAGTTAAGCCCTTCATTAGAAAAGCAAGGTATATAGGAAATTAAGCATAAGGTAATATTAAAAATATGTTTTTAGCAAATTATATTAATTGAAAGAAAACATTTAATACTACATATATTTTGAAACAGCTTATGTTATTCTGATTATAAATTGCTGAATTAATTTCAGCCAAATATTTTTTTAAATTTCTTTAAGATAAATGCCATTAATGTATTTAAAACAATTTTTTTATACGTAAATACTAATAAAATACAACTTTTTTCTTAATTATGTGTCATATAGAATTTTTCAGTGTTTTTTAAAAAAACAAATATTTAAATAGATGTTATGATTAAATTTAATGATTTTTTTAAAACTTTAATCACAGTTTGTAAGTAAGGAAAGTTAATAATGCATTTTTGATTTATTTTGTCTGAAAACAGTGTAATAAGATGTATATAATCATCATTTAAGCAAACATAAGATATGTATTTTATTTTTCGATGTGAAAGGGAATGGAAAATAAAATAAAATAATTATTTAGCCAAGAATTAAATAAATAAAAATGAAATGAAAATATATTTTACAATAAACAATTTCGAATTAATTTCCTTAAAACAAATCATTAACATTAATTTCTACCTAGAATTTTTCACAAAAATATATTTGAGGGTTTAATGTATTGAATATAATGCATAAAGGATTTTGCAAAAAAAATATTACAATTCAAATGATACCATACAAAAATTCTATTCATATTACTTTGTCTTAAAAAGTTTAAATGGATCCAACTTCATTAAAAATAAGAACAGATTGAGTAAAAAGCAACTTGTATGAAATGGCACAATAGATGAGATTAAAGAGGTTTTTTTTATATTTGCATTAATATAATTTAAAAACTAATTCAAAATATTAAACATATAAATTAAAACTCCTTATGCTTTATAGAAAGGCATAAATGTACATTTTACAAATTTTTTTAGTTAAAAAGCTCATATAAAGTGTATGAAATAGATAAGGCAATATTCTAGAAAACTGATTTATTCAGCAAATTTTTTTTTTCTAAGCATGTATTAGAATATATATTTAAATGAATTTAAGACAAATGTATTAAACGTAATATTAAAAAAAATTGAAATATGTATGTAATCGAGTCACGTTTCTCATTAGACTTTCCACATTTGTTTTCTAACATTACTAGAAAGGAAAAGTGATGACTTTCTGCAAATGATCTTGCTTTCAAGCTACTTTGTTATTTCATGATCTCGATTTCTTTTCTTGGTTATCATACTTCTAAGGAACTCCCTGTAACTACTGACGCATTCATTAAATTAAGTGACATCGCCAGATGTTGATTATTTACATCCATTTTTCTGGGTTGTAATATAAAACTTTTGGGACGGTGCCGAAATGATTTTTCAACTTTTAATTCGGTTTCAGATGTGTGTGTTTTAAATTCAGTTTCATTTTTCCATTTATATTTTGACCATTTGTTTTTTAATACATAATATTTTTTGTATTTTATTAATAATTACATGAATATACTTTATAAATTCGGAATATTTATTGCTTTGACTAACTATGTAGAAATCAAAATTAAAATTTAATTCGGATTTAAACAACAAAAAATTCACAAAAATAAAGTGCAAATGAAATAAAATATTTTTATGAAACAAATCTAAATTAATATAATCCCGGAAACGAAACTAAAATTTGGAATCGAAACTAAAAAGTATTCGGATTCAAAGAAGTTTAAATTTTTTTATTTTAAACATCGAGTTTCTAAGCGCCATCCATTTTATTAATATTTCATCATTTTTTATTATATTTTGCATTATACTTTGCTTTAAAGCAAAGTAAAATGTGGGTGAGTCAGAGCAAAAGAACGGAGAATTTATATTAACAAATCATTAAAAAAAGAAATGAAAAATTAAAAGAGAAATTTATTATCCGAGAAATAGATAAATCGTCAAAAAATTTTTGTATAATGTGTAAACATTATTATAAAGAACTGTTAATCATTGAATATAACTCCAATTTGACTTGCGATTTAATTAATACTGGTCAAAAAGAACTGGACAAAAGGATGTTAGCTTTTGCTAAAAAACATTAAATGAAAACATGCACTTTAAAGTAACCCTATTTGTTTCCAACTGTAAAATTTCTTTAAAATCCAATCAAATTTAGATTTGTAACCTGTAGTACAGGCAGTTACAATTATTATGCGAAAAAATATTTCTTTGAATACTAGAAAATTATCCTAAATAAAATTGAAGACGAGGATAACTTTGTCATTAATAACAACAAAATGTTTTGAAATTTTTAAAAGTTAACAAAATTTATAAAATAAATACTTATGACTTTGAGAATTTATATGCCAACCTGCCTCATGCCATATTAATAAACGTATGTACTCTTATAAATGACGAATATTTATATGTAGATACCATTTATATAAATATATAAAAAAAAAACTGGCTGGTTTTATGCAATTTTAATATTACTGAAAATTATGTTTTCAATGGTATTGATTTTTATAAACAAGTTAAGGGTATTCCAATGGATATACCTTTCTCAAGTGTTTTAGCTAATATTTTCCTGCATTATTAGGAGAAAAAAATAATTAAAAATTACTTAATAAACGGATGGAGATTTAATTTTGATTAAGTTAGAGAATACCAATATTGTTTCTAATTATTACTCGAAAGAATTAATTCTAATAGAAACAAATAAAAATTATCTTGAAGCTACTTATTTGGATTTGAGTATCGAAATTTTTAATGACAAAAGAATAGTTTGTATTTTTAATAAATGAGACGAATTCAGCTTTAAAATAAGTAAACTCTGTAATTACCACTCTAATCTTAGCTCTAAAATTTAAAAAAATTTAATTTTTTCACAATTTAATAAAATTAAACAAATTTGTAATAACAAAATTTCATTTATAAAAGCAATAAATAGTTTTATAAAAAATTTAAGCAATAATGGTTTTACCCGAAACCACTGCAATATCAATATTTTAATAAAAAAAGAAATGATGAAATATTAATAAAATAGGTTTGTTGTATATATATTCGCTTGGAAATGTGTGCAAAGTTGGGACAATATGGATTTTTTAAACTTATTTTTGAAATATTATCAAATTTAAATGCACAAAAAATCTAAGAAATGCACTTTTAAATTTGTTTTTATTCAATTTATCAAAAAAAATTAATCGCAAATTTTTATTATCATAATAGTAAAACCATATAATCATCATTTTTAAAAACGCACAATACCGTTCATTATACAACTCTTCTTTTGTTTAAGAAATACAAATGCAGCAAAAAAAAAAAAGGCTGTCTTTAAGTTGTTCCATTAAGTAGTTACATTTTTATACGTGTACCTTTATTTGAAAACGGATGTTCTAAAGATGAAAGTACTTTTAGAGCCACTGACCTCTTAGAAAAATTAGATCGATAACTATTGGACAGTTCATTTCTTTGACTGTTGATGTTGAAAATATATAATGTTTTTCAGTTGATGATGTATGCTTTGCTTTAATAAAAAAGAGAAACGTTTTATCGATATTTTTCAGAGTTAAAAAAACCTAAAGCAAATTTTTGCAAAACATTTCTATTGATCTATTGGGTTGTTCGGAAAGTCATTTCGTATTTTTTTGTCAAAATGAAAAGAAATTTTCGCTTAATGAATAAATTATTTATTAAATTATAAAATTGCTATTCTGGTCTAATACCTTTTGCCATATTTTTGGTAGTAACATGATTACACGCTCATAAAAGTTTTGGTCTTTGCTGTAAAAAAAAACTGATCGAGGTGGTTTTTGGCCTCCTCATTTGAAGGAAAAATTTTGCAAATCAGTTCTGGTACTGATGTACTGTTAACACATCTTCCCCACACATTTATTTCTGGCTTGAACAGCATTTTTACCTTTTATAGCAAAAAAGAAAAAAATGACGAAAATGCTGTTTATTGCTCTCCATATTTAAAAGGGCACCATCCAAAAACTACTGCGAAGAATCAGCTGCACTTTTTCACACTCAAGCCTTTCTATATCAGCTCTTAAAACATAAAATGATTTTGCGGTTTAAGTATGAAATTGGGTGCGAAAAATGCAATTAAATCTTTTGTCAGGAAAAAACGAAATTACTTTCCGAACAACCTAATAACAAGCAATTTGTGAAAAAAAATCTACAAATTTCATGAACTGAATCCTTCGATTTCTTTAGTAAATACTCTCAATTTTTTGTGGCATGTAAAAATTAATGTAATAAATCAGTTATAGAAACAATCTCATTCTGTAAATTTTTTATAACGTAAATATTAAGTAAATATACCATTTTTATTGGGTATGCATTCAAAAAACACTCACCGGTTATTACTCACCAGAAAAAAATAATCAGTAAATAATCCTTTATTATTTTTTAAACACTCTGCTATTACTTATTTCATATTCTGTAAACAGTCAGTAAATATTAATTTATTATTGTGTAAGCAATCAGTAAATATTAATTTATTAATGAACCTACAGTCAATAATTAGGGATATATCGTTTATTATTGCAGAACAACTCGTAATATTATATCTACAACCCATCCAGGTTGTATTAAAAATAATTAAAGTTCCTGAAAAATAGTTAAAGTGAATTTGATTCATTTGCGTTAAGATGAATCATATTCAATCATTGTGAATCTGATTTATCTTAAGGCAGATAAATCAAATTAACATTAGCTATTATTCAGCTCACATTTATCACAAGGAAACTATTACATATAAAAATTCTAATATTATTTCAGTTGAATTTACCTTGAGGAAAGTTGAATGCCTCATTGATTTCCCCATTTCTCAGTTTAAAATAGTGAATGCCTTAGAAGAGTAATGAATCTGTATTTATATAATTGTAAGGAAACAAATATCTAAATGCCTTCTATATATTTACAATAAGGATTTTTACTGAATAATGGTATCCTGTAATAATATCCACACGCAACAGTATGAAAAAGAAAGATAATTCTAATCAAATGTTACTCTTGTCAGATAATACCTTTAATGTTTTCACAAAAATTATTGGCAACAAAAACACAATTGTAGATATTATGCTTAAAAAGCAAATAAAGTTATCTTCAAAGGTTTTTAAAATTATTGTAAACTTCATCTGAATTTTATATTTGATTTTAAAAAACTATCCTTATGAACTAACATAATTAGATGTATCATTTTGCTATCCAGATTGCAGAACGTTAGTACTGTTAATTAAAGCACAGGAGACTTTATGAAATCCGAAATAATTTTTTATTTCAATTTTGTTCAAAGATATTTGTTATGTATTGATTGAAACGATTGTATTACATTTCACCATGAACGAATTAGTGTTACGAACCTGTAATATTGCTGCACCACATGAATAATGTCATCGTAGGTGCATCAACATTTTGGGTTGATGACGCTTCTTTGAACTCAGAGCTTGGTGACCATTCTGAGAATCAGCGAGAAATTTGGCGATTTTGGCGACAAAATGGGTAATACTGGAAACATTGAGAATTTTCATTATCAACTGATATAATTCAAGATGCCCTGATTGGTCTAAAACCTTCCAGCCCCACCTTCTGAGAGTTATAAAAAGTCGGCACTCTCAAGCTGCTGAGTAATCGTGAATTGTAGTCTTAGTCACCAGCAAGTAATTGGTTTTCGAGAGGATAGCGAAGCAATTTCGAAGTGCTGTGTGCCGTCGTGTGTAATAGCCAATTGTGTGAACTAGGAACCAGCAGTGAAAGAGACAGATGAGTTTTCCAGCCGTTTTGAGAGAAAGTAAAGCGAAGCTCCATGAATTCCCTATTCAGGTTGAATTCTGTCTGGCCGCTTTGCGTGCTGTGGATGTTGTTACTTCAGGATTTTTGCTTGTGAACTACTGTTGCTGTTCGTATCAGCTGTACATATTTGTCGTTTCTGTGCTGACATGTCTTTGACTAAATAAATGTTGTAGTTGTTTTACACTGGTGCTGCTGATTGTGTTTTCCACAACATACATCCAATACGCATAATCAAACCCAACAGATTTAGAATCTGTAACAATAGGCTTATAAGAGTGCCTTAATCCTTTTTGAGCCCTGCATATTTAAATATTTAAACTAAATTTACCTAATTTCCATTACTTATCTGTATAATTTTTTTTAATTGAAAGGCATTCTGTTCCAAAAATCTCCTTTGCTCATAGTTTTATGTAATTATGAATTTATAGTTTGATTTGGTAACAATGGCAAAATATTATTAAAATATATTCCCAAACCTAAAATAAAATATCGACTTTTTTATCATGAGTTTATAATCATAAAATATTTCCAACTAAATATTTGAATTCCCTTTTTGTAAATCCTATTTGATAGAAAATTTTACAAATACCTCAAAACACTAATTTTATTAAAACAAGAATGATCAGCATGCATTTATTTAATTCAATTATATTAAACACTGTGCTGTTATTATTTAGTGAAACCTTTTGACAAATGTAAATTTTAGAGAGTGACAAAATGTGGCAGACTTCTAACTCAATTCACAAAAATTGCAAAATATTCATCTTTAATGTATAAAAATGAAATCTTCTTAGGGAACATATGAAAAATCATTTTACTTTAAGGCGTCATTGAATATAAAACACAGTTTTCTAAATGGATTAGAATTTGTGAACCAGCCACCCCTCCCCTCGTAAAAAGAGGTTGTGCAAGCAAATGTGTGTGTGATTTTCATTTGAGCTAGAAGTCCCGCTTCTGTCTTCGGGTTCTCAGGGGTTTTTACCCTCAGAAGCCACTGCATCCCCTTTCTGTGTTAATACAGGTACGATATCATCACCCCCACTTACATCATTTGTAAAAAGTAAATCAAATTGACCAGAGTAAAATTCTGATCAACTTGATCAGAATTTTGTTTTACTTCTATGAAGGACAACATATAGTTAAAGTAAACTTATGTCCAAAATTAAGGTCACAAAAATTGTTTGTCTAAGTAATTTTAAAGGGCTTCCCGTAACATTTAATCAAATTATATTTTTTTATATTATGAAGGACTGGTAACGCGATATTAACCTTTGTTGTGGGAAAAAATGTTGTTCAGCATTTGTTTTTTGATGAACTACTAAAATTAAACCGTTCAAAGCATCTGGGATTTATGCCTCACTTTTTTTGAGTATTGCATTAAAAGAAAAAATAATAACCTGTTTTCAGTGAGAATGAGTTCCCATAACCGTTTAAACAATTCCTTGAGATAGAGAGTCACTGGCAGGCTTGAAACTGTGCAGTCTCAAGAGGAGGTGGCTCGATGGTTACAAGTGACACCGAAAGTGATATCCAGGTTATGGAATCAATTCCAAACAAGTGGTACGGTAACCAGGAAGACCGGTCAAGGTCGTCACACCTGAAAAGGATCTCTATTTGGCATTAAGCACATGACAGCATAGGCTGACAAAGATCTTCAACTTGCTCGTTACTTTGCTGCTGTGTCTGGAATAGAAATATGCAGACAAACAGTATACAGACGTCTAGCAGAGAGTGTCTGCACTTACAGAAAAATCCGGTTGTTGTGGTGACGAACACATCAGTCTTGGGCACAGCAAGAATGGGGGTGTGTACTTGTCAGTGATGAGCCGAGATGACACTCATCTTTAGAGGCGATGAGCTTGCTATAATCCCCTCTTGTCTGGGGTGGCATAATGTTGGACAGTCTTTCACCTCTGCCCGTTTTCGCTGCGGGTACTGTCAATGCACATCGTTATAATGATGAGATCCTTGAAATCTATGTGAGGTTGTTCCGGGGGGCTTTTGGCCAATACTTCATGTTTATGGACGATAACGAGTGTCCACACAAAACCAGAATGTTGAGGATTTTCTTGAGAAAGAGGATATTTGACGAATGGACTGGCATTCGAGATCTCCTAATCACAATCCTATTGAAAATGTTTGTGATGATCTCGGAAGAGCCATTGCACAGCGTAACCCCGTCATTATACCTTCCGAGAATTAAAGACAGCACAATTGGAAGAAATGGCCTTGTTGACCCAAGCATTTATTGACAAGCTCATAAATGGTATGGGAGTTCGGTGTGAAGTCTGTATAGCAGTACATGTTGGTCACACATATATTATACAGGGTTTTTCCGAGATAAATGCTTTATCTCTGATTTATAATGTAACACTTTTTGGTATACCTTGCTTTTTAATTCTGGATTAAAATCATTTCCATGTTGTTATGTGTTTATGTTCTTTCATTCTAGTGTACCACTGTGCCAAATTTTCTGGCAACACTATGAATAGTTTTTCATTTTTTGCAGATTTTATATTTGCGACTTTAATTTTGGACAGGAGTGTAGTATGAAAACAGCTTAAAAGCTAAACAAAAAGTTATGACACACATAATAATTAGATGGCTCTAATAAAGTCTCTCGTTATATTTCATTAGTGAAGCATTATTACAGAACAATCTCATCGTGAATTTCATCAAATTCTTAGAAAATTATAAATATTGCTTTTAAACTGAATTAAATCATAGTCATATAATGATTTCTAGAATCTATTATTGAATATATTTATACCAGCACCCTAAAAGTATTTTAGTAGCAAAATACATTTTATACTAAATGCATTTATATCAAAATTATGAATATTATTTTAAAGCCAAATTAAATTATAGTTATTTTAAGATTTCTAATAATTGTTATGAATGTTTATATTAAATGAATGAGCAGATGTTAATCCTGGTAAATATTAATCTATTTGAAGAAATATCAAAACTAAAAGTGAATTTTTAAGTGATAGACAATGAAAAACAATAATAAATTCAATCAAAAGAAGGAACAAAAAAATAATAAACAGTCAATGAAAATTTCAATTGCAGTAATGGTGTAACAGAAAAAAAACCCTTAAAAATCAGGAAATACTGAAAAGAAATTGGTTTATTCTAAGTGGGTTCAAACTTCTCTACCTTAATTGACATTTTTCTAAACTTGAAACTTTCACATTTATTATTTTTTTCGAACCCATTATTTCAGCTTTATTTTAAAATATCAAGATTAAACAAGACATGTTTTAATTGCTTTTTAGGGAAAAAATAAAATAATTGTTTAATAACAATACTTTGTACAATTATGGAGCGTTTGTTTCTAAATGGGAAGTCAATATTTTTTCCAAAAACATTTGTTTTATTGATATTTCATGATAATTTTTTCTGCCGTTTGTCTCTATACGCATTCAAAGAGACATTTTTATGGCAATATTTGTATGCTATCTGAAATAAATTATCTGAAAGATTTCTGAAGTGTCAAGAAAATTGAACTAAAAAAATACTAAAAGAAATGCTTAAGTCAAACTTTGTTTTTCCGTTTTGAATCTTAAGAATTTTTTTTAAATTTTACTTTTAGGATATGCTTGACAATTTTTAAAGAAAAATAATGCAATTTATTTCTGTTCATGTAATTTTTAATGGTTGCCTTTTACTCTTGTAAAAATAAATAATCAACCATTGTTTTAAGGCCAGTGTCACAGACAGTCAAATAAAAATTTATATAATGTAAAACAACTAAATAAAATATATAAGGAGCTCTATAACTCTTTTCTTGAAGAATAAATTGCATTCATTTATTTATTTTTAAATTTTTTGAGAAATTACTTTTAATATATCCTGATCAAATGGATCAGTCCCCTTGACACAAATGAATGTTTATTTTAAGATGAACTTTAAATCATTTAAAGAAAGATAAAAGATAATAGGTTTTAATACAAGGAGAGAATAAAAATTGCAAGCAGTAGTATCTGGAAAGTAGAAATTGTGTCTCAGAATATCATTACTCAGAGTGGAGACAGGCCGCGCTGGTTTTCTTAGACCGATCGTTCGAGCAGATGGTGTTAGTACTGAGACATGAAAAAGCAATAGTAATGGCAATACATCTAGAGAAGAGGTCTTGCACAGAGAAGTGAGCCGTGATACGATTTCTGTGGGCGAAGAATGTGCCCCCAACGGACATTCAGGAACAAATCGTTGTAGTGTACTGGGAGGTGAAGAAATGAGTAGAAAACAGGATGGAAAAATGGAGTCGTACTTTTGAAGTGGGCAAAAAGATTGCTGGGAACATAAAGGTGGGATTTCTTGAGTCCCTCCCCCCTTGTACAGCTCCAATTTGGCTCCCAGTGAATATTTCTTTTTTCCAGTATTGAAGAAACTCATATCCGAAACAAGGTTAATATCAGACTGTGATCAATGAGGTGCCGAAAATTTGCTCATTAGCGTAGGACCTGATTGTTACCAATACGGGTAAACAAATTGGTCCAGAGGTATGATAAATGCCTCAACAGAAGTGATCACCACATATTTTTCCTAATTATCATTTGTATATTCTGTATATTGTTAATAAAACATTTTTATTTTGCCTTGTAATTTTTTGGATAACCCCTCGTATTTTGAATGCGTGAAAAGTCAATAGCAAAGTTTAAATAGCTCTTAAATATTTATACATTTTTAATCATATAACTCATTGTTTTAAATTCAATATGTGATTGTCTGTGCTTTTTCATTTTAAAAACATTGCTTATCCAACTTAAAAAATTTAGTTGCTTATCCTTTCTTAGAAAAATTAAATCATAGAAGAGAGCATAGTGTAAATTTGTAATTACATGTTAAATACTCAAAATATATATTAATTAATCGATGAAATTACGTGTTCTCCTTTTTTTAAATAATAATTTTGTTTAAAAATATTGTTCTAGTTCTCGTTTTTTTTTTTTTTTAAATTTTATTTATGGCTTTGTTTACAAAAGTTCAGATTTATATACTTCGTATTTCTTCGTAGAATAGCAAATTTCTCTATTCATATTTTGCATTGTTACAATCCTGTAAAGTTGCAACCTAGCACGATTAGTTTAATCCCTCGAAAGACTGTTTGAAATCATATGTATTGAATACTACTTGGGAGTTGAGATAGTGATCCAGGAGCTTGGCGATCATTAGGTGACTTTTGTGACAAAAAAGATAACGCTAGAAATTTCTGGAATTTTAAATATCCATCCAATAGGAACTGAGATACGCCCAGAACCTTTTTTCTCTGCCTCCAGGAAGCTATAAAAAGTAGTAGTCAAGTATACAGCCTTCCGGAGGAAAGCAAAGCAACTCCTGAATTCCAACGTTGTGTAGAGGTCAAGCTACTGCTGAACTGAACTGTGAGGTGAATCCCATAGTCTAATGTGGAAGCAGCATCAAGTTGTGCCACTCGTGTGGTAGTGAGTCGACAGTTGGATACAGGTAAAACGAGTAGACAGTGGAGAAGTTCAGCAGTGTGGAGAGACAGGTGAGCGAATCTCCAAGGATCCCCTGTCCTGCTGAATTCTGCCTGATCTCTATGTGTGCTAGGGCCGATTATTATTTGCGGAAATACTGTATTCGGTAATGTGCTGTCCTATGTGTCCATCTCGGCTATGTATATCTATTGTCTCTGTATTAGTGTATTCTTGAATATAGACGTCGATGTTGTTTTCTTCTGAAATCTATTGATTGAGATTGTATTCTCACACCATATACCCACTACAAATGAACCCGGGAATCCGTAACAAATATTATCATCCTGATATCAACCCTAAAATTTGAAATCAAGATTAATATTGACATATCTATGATTAATTTACTGATAGTTTTGAAATAACCAATAGTTATTTTTCCTTTCGCCAAAAAGTATGTGTTTTATACAAATTATTCACTACTATTATTATTTCACATATTTTTATGCATTATACTTTGTAAGCATATAAAGCCGTTTTTTGAGCATTCCTTGTGCTATTTCCATAAAAATTTTACCCAGAAGAAATTTGTTACTGAAGAACAATAAGTTTTGTTATAATCATATTCGTTTACTCAATGAACTACTTTTAATTACCTTTTGTAATTTTCATTTTTTTAAAAGTAACAAAAACATAGTTTATTAAGGCTAGCATAATTCTTAAAAACTATGATCAAACTATACATCTCATTATAAAACTACTTAAAAATACGCTGAAATTTCTAAGGAAAATATTCAAATGTCTTGTCCGATGGGAAAACAATGACTCATTTTCAACAAGTGATTAAATATAATTGAAGACATTGATTTATATGAAATGTGAACTTGCACCTGTAAGTAAAAATAACAATGAATGTGATTGGTGTTAAAACACATCTTTAAATACTTCTATATCAGGTTTTATTGTTCAGAATTTTAAAAAAAAATGATATATGATAACTTTACTTATTTCCTTGATTTCATTAATGAAGCTTGAGAGTTTGAAAACTTCAAAAAAATCTAAAAGAATAGAATAACACATTGAACTTGAAGAATTAAGTTTTAAACGGTCTTATTTCTGTGAGGAGAAGTTAAAAAAATCGGAATTTTGAATCATCCAAATCAGAAACTTCTGAGTAATTCTTCATTTTACTTTAATGTGAGATGATACATGTTTCAATTTTATATTAGGTGATTAAATGGTTGATGCAATCAAAAGTAGTTTAAAATTTTTGTCAATATTTTGTTTATGATACATAGCGAATGTCTTAGGAGACGATTTTTTCTTTTTATTTCTTGCTACTTTCATTCGTCACTGATGTTGACAAATTTATGTACATCGACATGAACATCGGCAACACTAAATTTACTCTCTATGACCTATAAATACATAGTTATGTTCTATAAATACATAGTTATGTTCTATA